>JANSLP010000019.1:0-241796 GCA_029298735.1 Ophiostoma sp. CBS 140.51
GTCGATTGCCTCCTGTCCGAGCTGTAGTTTCATGAGGATCACTATCTTGACGCGATGAGACGACGCGGCAAACCACCAAACCATCTTAGCCCGAAGGGAGGGGAACGTCTGTGTCACTCCAGCCTCTATAACTAGGGTAGGCCAATTGTTGCCGGTGCCGCCGCCCCAGCGAGCGATGGGACTGCCCCCCGAGTCGGCTTGTCCAGAGGAACCATCTTCGCCGTAAAAGGTATCATCCAAACAGGTCGTCCATTCATCGTCCAGTCCCATGTCACGTATACTGTATAGGATTTGCTTATAGAGCCCAAAGTGCATCTTGTTGCGCGGTGTCGAAGGGACAGTTATGACGGCACAGGCGCTGGCGGGCTCGTAGAAAAGACGTAGCTTTGGCCGGCGGCGGTCGCGTGCCGTCACGAGGGCGCGGAACTCGGAGGGTGAGATTTGCCCAATCGTGAGGGCATCTTGATGGTCTTGCTGATCTTGATCTTGGTGGCGCTCCAGCACCGCCAGCCGGGCAAAAACGGCCGGCACTGTTGTGAACAGCATGTTAGGCTGCGGGTTTTCAGACACGGTCGCAACGGAGTCGCGGGTGTCAGACGACGACATGGTTACCATCGTGGACGACCTCGTTGCCCTCTCCTAAGCGGGCTGGTATGAACTGTCGGTTGATGTGTGCTGTGTGGCGTTGGCTGCTTCGTATACACTTTCGTCGATTTTATGCGGGTCGTCGAGAGATGCCTTTATTCCCCTGCCTGCGGCGCCGTCTAGGGGCGCCGCAAGAGAATTCATAATGATGTCGTTCGTCCACGGGCCTTGATGACGTGGGCTGTACCGTGGGGTCGTGCTTATCAAACTGGGAATATTTGTTGTCTGTTGGGCTGAATAAGGCTGCAGCTAGACGCGTCGCGTGAAAATATTCAGAGCTTAATGTGTTACATCATCCATGTATTTTGTACTTTTCTCGACTGTCACGTGGTCATTTGTAGGCCACGGCCCCGCAGTGTGTTTTATTTCACAACATCTCTTCCTTGTGTACTTTGCATTCATACCATCTTCAAGTGCACTTTGTCATTCAATATTTTGCTGATCTTGTATTTTGCTTTTATTTTTACGTCGACTTCGCCCAACTGGGTTGCTTTCAGCGTGTCGTGGCCTACTCTATTTTTTCGATTGTATCTCGGCATTTTTTTTCTCAAAAAACGACATCGCCTATAGCAGTTCAATTTACTGGGAACTGTAAATTACGAATTGCAATGTATCCTCCTAACAAGTATCTTGAATACGCATCCGTCAGATTTGAGGTTCCCCCTCGTAATGACCTGTTGGCCTTTTATATTGCTCTGCCTCCTATCATTTTCCCCTTCTCTCTACTCTCTTAACATATATTTTTACTCCACAGAAATGTAACTCTTTCTTACCTCTTTTTCTATTTTATATCGAGTTACAACCACTAGTATTAACAGACGAATTCTGCCCAGTGACCACCAATCAACAAACGTCTCTTCCGTTGAATGCAAATACTCAACTGAAATATACCCAGATTTGAATTACAGATTTGATTTATTGTTACATCAACGCCTATACCTATCAAACTGCCATACAACAACCAGTCTAGTGACGGCGACGACTTCATCGCGCCTTTCGATGCCGATGATGATATTGAGGACGGCAACCGACACCGGCTTCATTATCGACATTGGCACCCAGTACTGTATTGAGTACAACATCATCGCGCGCAATACGCCCATTGACGGCATCTATCTGGACTAGAGAGGATGTTTGAAAACACAGCTCAAAAAGGCTGAGGAGTTGGCGTGAGACAACCTCCAAAAGGATTTGGACTCGTATACGGAGCTGCTCCGCAGCAAGATTCCGATTGTATGACGACAGCGACGACTGCGACAGCCGCTGGATTTGCAGGACAGGTACATGTTCAAGCAACAACCAGACACGCAGTTCGAAAACCAAAACCAGAGTGTGCGTCGACTGGCGCTGCTCAAAGCCTGCGGGCCCGGCAATTTGAAAAATGCAGAAGCATGGGCAAAGCAGCGCAACCGCATCAACCGCATCAACCGCATCAACCGCATCAACCCAGTCACCTTCCACAGGGTGGAGTCTGTTTTCAGACAGGTCCACGGCCGCACGATGCGTCCATATTTTCAGTATCTGGACCGGCCGCGTCCCCGGCGATTGACAGGTCTACGTGAATATATGAACAGAGGAGGGTCGACATTGGACACGGCGGGTGGGCGGTTTTTTGGTTGGTGGTGGACTGCTACCAGTGTGAAAAGAGGAAAGAGACAGAACAGGAAGTAAAGGAGAGACAGAGGGAAATCTAGTGTCCCGTATTGCACGGTAAATGCCAGAAGAAGACATGGTGGTTTTGGAAAATTGCCAATTTCGACTTTGCCGGCTGGCGGCGCATTGCCGTGCAGTTTTTCGGGGACGGTGGCGATAGCAGCGGCAGTCACACGTGGTCACCGGCCAATGGCACAGTGATGCATGCCGAGATGGTCCGCCTGATTTAATTCAAGACGACCGTGCCGCGACTGTGCCAATCTTACGACCCAGATTCGGATACGAGTACGAACACTAACACAACCACCACCAGCAGTACCCGCCAACGTAACCGCTGTGGTACCCTCACCGGTACCGCTTGGAAGTTGTTCCAGTTCCGGCTGGCCATGACGGAGCTGCGCATCCAACGGCGCCTAAAAGACAATGCAAGTCTTGACGACCATTTTAACGCGCCCAACCATGGCTGGCATTGCAACCGCACGTCCACCGCGCACATCTATGGCCGGTCGGACGGGCGGACCCTTCAGATTTACGAGTGCCGGCGGCAGTTGTCGTTCCATATGCGCAACAACGGGAACCGCACCGACGCCGACAATTACAAAAGGGCAACCTTGTTGTTCCATCTGACGCAGCACATGACGGGATTTGACGTTGCACAAATAGAAGTGTTTTGGGGTCATGACGACTGTAAACACTCTCTATGCAGGCATTGAGCCGCATTTGGACGGGGTGGACGGCGGCGCCTTGATGCTGAGTACCCATCTCAACGACTTTGAAAATGAGTGGTGGAACGGACAATATGATCATCCTCCCGTGCACAGACGAACAAAAGATGGCATGATATTTCCAATCTGATTGACCTGCACAGAGATGCATTTCGTTCCACTAGTAAAGTCAACACTTCAAAGCGCTAAAACTTTTATCACTTACGTCGTACAGTACTTGTACTTCTGGCACTACGTCCAGCTACTTTATCGTTGATTTTTCCACACCCCGTATTGAAGGGGTGTAAATAGCAATAGATAGTTATCATGTCGGGTAAGTAAAACACTATTTGATCCAGTTTCTTTATCTGCTTAGCCTCGTTTCAACATCTATTGCACGTCTACTTGACACGGTGACCGCCATCCGTCAGACCGACAACACCCACGCGCAGGTAGTTGTGGTCCGTATCGAGACAAGACTTCTCCTCGGCCGACGCCAGCTCGTCCACATCCCACGTGGCATATACGTACCGTCCGTGCAGGAACCGAGCTTCCTTGGAAGCAGCCCAGACGGCAAAATTGCCGGGAAGTTCAACTGCGGCGTATAAGTAGATGTATTTGTTATAAAGGCGCATGGAGGGTACTCACTCTCATCGAAAGGGAGCATGTTCTTGGTGAAGCCCAGCGGCGGCCAGGCGTCGGTGTAGATCATGCCGGGGTGGTAGGACAGAATCTGCAGATTGTCTGCCTTCACACCATCTGCCAACAAGGAAAAGGCATAGGTGGCCGTGTTCTTGCTCAAGATGTAGTCGGGGCGCATGGCCAACCAGTTGTGGTCGCTGTAGTTGATGGCGTTGGTGGAGACGTACACAAAGAATTTCTCCCTCTCTTTATCCGCCTGGTTTCCAAACCGAAGAGCGTTGTGGACCGGCCCCTTGAAGTTGGATGCCATCATTTTGTTAATCCCTTCGAGGCCAAGCTCGATCAGAGGCTTCGGCTGCCCAAAGATACCCGAGCACTGGACGAGGACGTCGACATGAACACCATCGGAAGCGAGTCCATCCCAGAAAGTGTCGACGGCAGCGTCGTTGGTCAAGTCAACGGCTTTGCCGACATATTTTGTAGCGGAGCCACCCTTGCTGGCGGTAGCCTCCAAGGCTTTGGCGGCCTCGTCGAGGACGGCCTGGCGGCGGCCGACGATAATGACAGTGGCGGCCTTGGCCTGCCCAAACGATGTGGCAATGGCTTTGCCAATGTTGGTGCCGCCGCCAGCAACGACGACTGTGCGGCCCTCTTGAGAGAGCTCAGGACGTGAGGGTTCAATGGCTGGGTAGGTGTCGCGGTGGATGACTTGCGTAAAGTCCGTCTCAGGGAGCACGACGTTGTCCATGGTGAATGTGATAGTGGCTGTTTGGTCGAAAGGGTATGAAATGTAGTTGTTGTTCTCCTTGATGCTGATATTGTATGATTTACTCTAGTGATCCAAAGAGCAAAACAGAGGTGAAGTATTTATATACAAAGACAGAGCTGTCAAGGATCACGACATCTATCGGCTACTTTTTCTCGCTCTTTTCTCGGTCAACTTCCATAATTCTTTTCGGCCTCCTCTCGCTCCAGATTCAAAGGTAAGGGAAGATAACAGCGCCTTCGGTTTATTTTGATTAGTTCTTTGCAATGCGGCCTCCCCTGAGCACCGACTTACACGGGTTGCGGTCCCACACCTTTGACCGGGGTCGGAGACTTTAGCGGACACGTTCCCAAAGGGCTTAGCGCCCGCAGCCTGCAACCTCCTTCGACTTCAATGTCAGCGGCGGGCGTCTTCTTCAAACTTCTCTTTACTCAATTCACACACACACCCGCCTACGTGATGTTCGCCCCGCCGAAGTCCCCCGCGTGCAAAGGGTGCGCGCGCGCCAAGCGCAAATGCGACAAGCGGCAGCCGGTGTGCAGTCGGTGTCGAGAACGCATGTTGAGGTGTGCCTATCCACCTGTGAAGCCGAGCAGCTATGTTCAGTTGGGCCAACTGCCGCCACCGCAGCAAACGACTGAACAGAGTCTCGTCCACAGCAGCAACCTGTTTGAAGGTCTCTACCTGGACAGCATTTGCAAGCTACCGCTGCCAGCCTTGCCAGCCTTGCCAGCCCTCTCCTCTCTCGACACCCCCTCGACCAACGACTCGCTCGACTCGGTCGACATTGACTTGATCGATCCCGACTCGCTGTCGTTATCGTGGCCGCTCAAACTGTCAGAGCGTCTCCAGCTCGACTCGGTCAGGTCGTTGGGCGCACCGGCGCCGTGGCTGCCTCTGCCAGACACGTCTCTCGCCGAGCCACCATCGCCATCTGACTGGTTTATCTCACCACACACGTGGGAGATTGACCACCGCGTCCGCCTGCATCAACCTGATGTCGACACTTCTTTCTTGCATCTTCAAATCTCCGGTATTCGATCATGGATGCGTACATGGGTCAACACCGGCGGCTGTCCCTTCATCCATCCGGACCTGGGAGATCTCTATGGCGGCACACTCCCGCCTAGCATGCAAGTCGCCTTTTTGAGCATCTCCAGCTACATACATCAAACGGAGGCGACCGCTCCGCTCATACTGGATGCAGTCGACACCCAGTCCAAACAGTTGGTCGCCGCTGAGACACTCCATGCCGGTCTCTTGGAGCAGTTGGGGAGGGTGTATAGTCTGGTCGTGTACCAGATGGTTGGGCTGTTTGATGGGAACATAAGGGCACGGGAACGTGCAGATGAACGGAGAGGGACGCTATCGAGGTGGACAGGGCAGTTGTTGGGGGCGGCCAGGCATATGGATGGGATGTCACCAATGTCGTCATCGGTTATTTTGTCGTCCTCGCTGCCTCGCAGACTCCCATGGCACACTTGGATTTTGGCCGAAAGCATCCGCCGCGTCTGGGTCGTCGCCAATGTCGTCGAGACCATCTACCATACACTGCATCACGGGTGGAGTCCATTGACAGGAAGTCTGCCGTGTACGGCGCGTTATGGACTGTGGCAGGCGAGGTCGACGACTGAATGGGATGCCGCGTGCAAGAAGGGAGACCATCATCTCTTGAGCCTCCACGGCCTCGAGCACTTGATTGCTGACACGGATGCTGCCGACGTCGACGTGCTAAGCCGTGCACTAATGTCCTCGGCCCATGGACGAGAACGTGTCGTTCAGTGGGAGCGGGCAAGCTCAAACCAAAAGCTCGCCAACACGCATGATCGGTGATGACGGAAGAACATACCTTTTATTAAGTAGTTTCAAATCTTTCTGTCGTGAAGGAAGATGAACATGGCCAAAATTTCTAGATCTCTTAGGAATGCACATAATATATATATATATGAAAAAATAAAACTACGAGCCCGAAGAATGCAGCCTTGCTCACTCCACAACCACATATGCATCACCCACAAAGTATTATGGATCGTCTACAATTATCTACACCAGAGCATCTGTGCAGCACTGGATAAAGATCAGGGGCGATATGTAAAAATAATGTCAAACAAAAATTGTCTAGAAGTTCAAAAAGAAAATTCACAATCACATAAACCTAAAAAAAAAAAACATGCTCCCTATATGTGTGTCCACCTAGATGTGACTCCATGTACTCCTATCAAAGGTGTATCGTGTTGTGTTGCGTTGCATTGCATAGTGTTATGGCATGTTGTGTTTATGTGTTGTACGATTACTCCATGATTCTCATTCTCTTATCATTCTCCACTACCCTTGATTACTCCTCGTCCAGCGTCCAGCAGCTGGAACTGGATGCGGCATTCGTGTTCCTGGGTTGTTAGTATGTGTTTGTTTTAATAGGGTGGAGGAGAGGAGGGAAGAAGACTCACTCGCATGTCTTCACAGCTGTCATCGCAGAGCACCTCATACCGCGAGGTAATGCCCGGCGAAATCTTGTCGAAGCCGTCCGTGGGCACGGTGCGGTACTTGCGGTAAATGGACGAGGCCAGCGTGGTCATCTCGGCCATGGCCAGGTGCATGCCGATACACATGCGGCCGCCCGACGAGAAGGCCCAGAACCAGCGGTTCATCTCGGCCGTGTTGAGCGAGTCATCAACCCATCTGTCCGGGTTGAACATAAACGGATCCTGGAAGACGTCGGCGTTGCGCTGGAGGACAAAGGGGGAGATGGACACGCAAGTGTTGGCGGGGACGACGTAGCCGTCAATGGTGGTTGTGGCCCTCGAAAGTCTGGGCTCGGAGCCGGGCAGAGGGGGGAAGAGGCGCAACGTCTCCTTGATGACGGCATCTAGATAAGGGAGCTTGTCGGCGGCGGCGGCGCGGGTCACGCCGTGCTCGTTGATAGAGTCAGCCGACACACTTCTGGCTTCCTGGATAATCTTTTCTTGGAACTTTTTGTTCTCCGGGCGGGACAGCAGCCAGACCAAGAACATGAGCGTGTCGCTGGTGGTGTCGATACCGGCCAGCAGGTGGTCGGCACACTCGGCGGCAATGTCAGTATCGTCCAAATCGTTGTCGGCGCGCTTTTCGTGGGCGTGGTACTTCCACAGCTTGGCAATGACGCTGGGCTCGCGCTCAATCTCGTCCAAACTCTTGTGGGCGGCGTGTTTGCCGAAGCGCTCAACAGCGTGCATGGCATACTCGCGGATGCCCGAGTACGTGGTGGGCTTGGCCATCGGATAGAAATAGCGCTCGGCAATGGCGCCAACCAGTCCTGTCTGGGCATAGACGGCGTTGATGAAATCGGGCATGTGCACCGAGAACCAACTGAGCCTGCGGCGGGCCTTATCGATAATATCGTTGATGAGGGCGCGGTGCTGCGGCGAGCCCGTCAAACAAGCCGTGGCACCGGCGTCGCCGTACAGGAACTGAGTGATGGAGTCCAGGGAAAAGTAGTGCAGAGAGGCAAAGATTTCGCTGGTGCGGTTGTCGCTGGCCTCAATTAAGTCTAGGTAGTTGCGGGCCTTGTCCTCGACTAGGTCGGCAATGGTACCCTTGAGCATGGTGGACTTGGCATAGGCGTTGGCGACCATCTTCTTGCGGGCGGCATGGTCGCGTCCCGGACCAAAGGTAAACATGTTCTTGCGGCCGTAGACTTCAAACATCTTGTAAAACGACGTGCGCTCAAAGCCTGAGCCAGCGCCATAAATCGTTCGCAGGGAGGCCAGGCTCGAAAAGGACACCTCGTTGGGGCCGACACGGACGGCCGGGCCATATTTTTGGTGCAGCTTGTAAAAGTTGCGCGTGCGAGCACCGCACCAGTCATCATATGCCAACCGCCAGCTGGTAAAGGCATACAGCTTGGGACCGGGGATGCGGGCCAGCGGGCTGAAGAAGACGGAGTAGATGGACTGGACGACAAAGATGGCGACAACAGCCGCTGGCGCCAGGATGGCCAAAGGCAGAGCCATTGTAGAGGCGGGAGTGTGATGAGAGATGAAAGTATATGATGATGAAGTGAAGGAAGTAAAAATATGTGAAGGCGATGTATTTATGTTGCACGTGAAAATCAAAGATGTTCTGTAAAGATCGTTTGTCGATGTTGTCGTTTAAATGTCTTGGCTTCTCTTCGTATCGAAAAGTTGTCTGTCGATGCGGTGTATGGTTATTATAGTTCACAGCTGGGATGCATAGGAAGTGTGATGCATCTCCAAAAAAGTGAATGCCGTAAAAGGTCCGATGACAAGAAGAGACACTGGAGAGAGAGACAAAAGAATAAAAAAGAGTCAATGGCAAATTGGGAAACTCCCAGCGACACCGTACGAGTGGCAGTGGGTAAGGGCTAGATAGACGGGGCAGTATTAGAACGGCTGTCACAGAATGTCGTCAGAGAACGTCAGGACGACAACGTAAGACGTAAGAACAGAAAAACAACGTACGAAGGTCGTGTCAATCTTATCAAAGATAGCAGTGGCTTTGACAGTCGGTCGGGGTCCTTGACTCCAGACCCTATATACCGTCAAAATCCCTTGACAGGAGGAGACACCTATCCTCGTCGTTGATTGACCAGAGAGAAGTGTGTGTCGTTCCGACTGCTTCTCTGTCTGGTAATGACTCGGATAAGATTGGGCGATAAAGAGAATCTGGATCTAGACTGGAGTTGTGGCGGGGTAACTGTGAACCTTTTCTGTCCACAAAATGCAAGTCATTTGGTGTGCACATCAATTGGGATCCTTGACAAAACGATGGACGGCATTGGACGACAAAGGTTGCGTGGGAAAAAAGCGGCAGTCTCTTTGACGTTCTGGCGTCCTTTTTGGTGGGACTCTGAACAAGGAAGGCGTCTGCGAGAGAGGATTAAAGAAGACCCACTTGATACGTCCCGTTAGTGCGGGACCCACTCCTCCACTTACACCTCCGTTTTGGTCCCTTCCCAGAGAAAAGGGAAGGCGTCTGCGAGATGCTAACGAGTCGCCACCACGCGACAGGAAGGCGCACCCGGCAGGCACAAGACGGCGTTAAAACATCACCAAAGTGAACGACTCCTGACACCAGAATATCACCAGCGAGTTTTCCCCGGGCCCACTGCAGAGCTATCTGCAAACTCCATATTGATGGATAAGAGTTATCGAATTACCTGCCTCCGCGGCATGCGCCTATCGATAAAGTATGACAGCATGGAACTGGGGACCAGATGGCGGAAAGAAGAGGAGCAAAGAGGAGCTCGGCGACAGCTTAATCGAGGACCCCTCTTCCTTTGACGTATTCTCGGAACTCAAGTCTGCTTGCACATTGCACCGACCTCGCTAGGTCCTGCCCGATCAGGGCAATGTCAGTCTATGCCGACGCATGCCTTCTTTTTGTCTTTCTTTTTTCTGCCGCTTCTTTTTTGTCTTCTCTCTTCCTTCATATTTAAAGCTTTTCTACTGCCTTTTCTCTCATATCGATTAAGATCAGGTCATTTCAGTTTACTTTATTTTATTCTTTCCTTACTTGGCAAAGACTTTCGATTCCCAGCCTCGCCATCACATCCCACCTCACCGTCATAATGCGTCCCACACTTCTTCCTTTCCTGCTGCCCAGCCTGGCCGCCGCCACCGTCAACGTCGGCCCAGACTATGAGCACCACATCGAGGGTAGGTCTCCTCCGTGCATTGCTGTCTGACAGCTCCTTCCGTGGTGTTTATCTGCTAACTCGGGGGCATGTAGACCTCGACGTCGACCTCCCCTTCTCGCAGCCCGTGACGTTTGCCCACCTCGAGTGGCAGCGCTGCCTGGCCGCGTCCCACGACAAGCCCCTGGACATTGCCCTTCTGGGTTTTCCCTACGACACCTCCACGTCGTACCGCCCAGGTGCCCGGTTCGGTCCCCGCGGTATCCGTGCCGGTTCGGCGCGTGAGAAGAAGGGCCGCAGCTACAACACCGTGTGGGGTGTCGACCCGTACGAGCAGGGGCTCGAAATCATTGACTGCGGCGATATCCCCATCACACCCTTTGATGCGGCGCATGCGTTCAAGCAGATGGAGCAGGGCTACCGCCAGGTGCTGTACCACCCGACGTCGGACGCCACCGAGTGGAAGCACCCGCGTATTATCAGCATGGGCGGTGACCACTCCATCGTTCTCCCCATCTTGCGGTCGTTGAAGACGGTCTACGGTCCGATCAGTGTGATCCACCTCGACTCCCACCTCGACACGTGGGACCCGTACGAGGGCTACACGGGCATCCGCTCGAACCAGTCGGCCCTGACCCACGGCACATTTTTCTGGCACGCCAGCCGCGAGGGCTGCATCGCCAAGGGCTCGTCGGTGCACGGCGGCCTGCGCACCAAGCTGTTCAGCCCCAAGGACTATGAGATTGACCGCGACGTCGTCGGCTTTACCATCATTGAGGCCCACGAGATTGACGACATTGGCATCGAGGGTGTCGTCCGGAAGACGCTGGACGCCGTCAAGGACACCCCCACGTACCTGTCAATTGACATTGACGTGCTGGACCCGAGCATTGCTCCCGCCACGGGCACCCCCGAGTCCGGTGGCTGGACCATGCGTGAGCTGAAGCGTTACATTAAGGGTCTGGAGGGTGTGAACCTGGTGGGTGCGGATGTGGTCGAGGTGTCCCCCCCTTACGACACGATTGCCGAGGTGACGTCGATTGCTGCAGCCGATCTGATTGTCGACATTCTGGCAGCCATGGTCAAGGGCAAGGACAAGGCCGTTGTCAAGAAGGTGCGCGGCAAGGATGAGCTGTAAATGGGTGGGGCGGTGATAAACAATTTTTATGAAGACGTGGATAGCATAGTATGGAGTTGAGGGTGATGATTGATTGATTTGAGCGACTGTACATAATGAGAATAAAAATACAACAGACTAAATTGAGATTGTGCTGTTGTGGCCGCAAAATCTGGTGGAACAGGACGCCGTTTTTTGCGACGCAGTGATGGCAAGGCACATAGAGGTGCAGTATACAACACTTGGCTTTTACCCCTGAATAGGCGACAAAAGTGTAGGCGCCTTTTCTGGGGTTCGTCTAAAACATGTTAAATAGAGCACACAGCTGCTCTTTACCGAAGTTATTTCTGTGGTTATTCAGTGGTGGCAATGGTATTTCATGGCCAGTAACCATGGCGGCCAGGGATGGGTACAACTCGCACTTTGCCGACTTCGTCAACAAGTTTTCGAAACAAGAAGCAAAAGTTCGAGCTGCGAAGAAGCAAAGAACGCTACTAACGTCTAGTGAACGTGCGGCGCGCAGAACCCAACTAAAAGACACCCAACAAACACAACCGTCGGCTTGCAAAAGCTACTAAGCTCAACACAATCGCGATTCAAAAAATTGGTGTTTTTCTTCGTTTCCCCCCCCCTTCTCTTTCTTTCAGTTTATAACATCCTCCTAATAAAATACAAGGTCCTGCGCCACTTCTGATTTTAGTGATTGGAGACACGCACTGAAAATTTCCGTAACAATGAAAGATTTTCTCTACTACATCTATCAAGAGTATCTACTTGGACCCGAAAATATGACTTTTTCAGTGTACAGCGTCAAGTTAGAAGGCACAACATGGCAGCATTTCCGTCGGTTGAAGCGGCTTTATACCAACATCACGGATCAATATCTGCACAAGAATTAAAGTAACGACATTAAGAACGTTAAGCGGTCTCTTTTACACTTTCTCTGATTCAATAAAAAGACTGATTATTGTTTTCTTTTCTTTAATTAGGTCTATGGCACTGTGTTAGTCGAGGGCTGTGACCTTCGTAAGCCCAATATTAATGGAAAGCCTGTTGCCGGCATGGACAACTTGCTTTCTCTCTTAATAATCCAGAGTTACAAAATGCCACCCTCGGACCTTTTTCTCATTCTCACTCCATATGCAACGAGGGGGAAGCAGGTCGTCCTCGGAAGCAATTGTCGGCGCCATGGTGAGCAGTGATGGATTTTTGATTTTTGACGCATGTGTCGTGTGTTTTGAAATTGGTTGCTGCTACTGAAAACTGAGGAAGATCAGGACCAAAGGCCTGTCAAGTTGGCATCTGTTATGCAAATGGACTGACTGCCCATAGGCTGCCTGGCAGCTGGCCCCCAACCTTCGCAGGGCTCGCACTACCGTTGATTGGACGGACACGAGTAGCGACATCTGAGCCTACTCGTCCTGGGTCGCCGGCTGTGAACTGGGTGACCCCGTACCGAAATGAGAACGACATAACTAGAATCGGATTCTTTTTTCCCCCGCTGATAAATAGGTTCTAGGAGAGACACTCGTCGGTAGGCCATTATCTGGACTACTAGAATTACAACGGCTATGGTACATTGAGAAAATGAGCAAAACGAGGGAAAAGACTGACACGGTTTTATGTAACAAACGACATCATGATCGAAAAGGCCAACGCGCAAATTCTCGGGAGGGGTCCCGGGATCCTATGCCTCGTTATCCCCCAATGTACCCGGCCATTTGTCACCAGCCCACCCACACTTTTTATAGACAAATGCCACAACGTCGTCAATCTCGTCAGGGATTCTATACCAGTGACCCTGCCCCGCGTAGGCCCGCCATTCCACATCGAATCCGAGCCGGCCCATCGTGCGGTGCGCTGCTTCGCCCAGCGAAACCTTGATTTTGTCGTCGGCCTCGCCATGGCCAAGAAATACGGGGGTTGATAGGACCGTGGGCGCGCCGTCAGAGACGTTGACCAACTGCAGCAGCTCTCGTACGTATTCTATGCCGTTGGCTAGGGACCTGCCGTGGTCTTGTTTCTCCGTGTCGGCATCCTCAGAGACAGAGCACCGTCCGTCCGTTCCACCAAGAACTACATCATCAAGCTCCGGCCCGGCTCCAGCAGCTACTCTTGCTTCAATCTCTTTTTGAAACGGCAGCCAGCCACCCATCCCGACAAATCCACCAATGGGTCGCTCGAGTGCGATCAGGCAAATGAGGGCCATCGCACAGCCCTGGCTCAGCCCGCCGAGGACAATGTTCTGTCTTGGGACGCCCGCGTCGCGGCATTCTTGCTCCACGAAGGCGAGAATCTCGACAAACGACTCGCGCAGCCCCGCGAGCTGTTTGTGGCTGCGGTCGGAAGGGTCGTCGAGGGATGCGACGTCGAACCACTGCGTGAGCATGGACCGGCGGAACGCCGTCGAGCGCCGGCGCCGGGATGTAGGAAAGATGAACTTTGCTCCGGGAAACCGAGATAGCAGTCCAAGGCCATCAGAGCCGATCCCCGTCTCCAGAAGCTCGCGGCCGAATTTCTCACCATTGGAGCCAAGGCCGTGGAGGAGGATGAATGTGTGGCTGTGGTGTGCGGTTGGCTCTACAACAAACGGCGTGGGTGCAGTCCGGGCCCATGTTGACTGTGTCGCCATGGGGACGCAGTAAAGAAACAGATGAATATCGTCTAGAGAGTGTAAACGATGCTGCGGGCTGTATTTAGGTGATATGTATTGGTGTGCGGGAAGATTGAAGGGTGCCAAATTTAGCACGGATGTGTTGGCTGGCTAGGCTTTGAACCGTTGTCCACCATGCGCCCCTTCGAAGTACCTTGTACCTGCAGTTATAATTCTTAAAATTTAAAGACAAATCCCAGTACTCGTGCAGAACCATGAAAATAAGGAATGTGGGTCAGTTGACGAACGATAAAATGTACGTGTGGTAGAGAATTTGCAAGTAAATTGGTAAGGAAATTGTAAAGTATGCAAAAGTTATTGCTAAACCAAAAACCAAAAAAAAATGCTGCCAAAATCGTGCCGAAACCAACAAATATACAGAAAAAAAAAGAAACCCTCCCCCCCCCAAAAAACCATTATGATAATACGTTTCATCCTTAAACACAATCAACAGTGCAAAAGCAACATTCTGTATCTTCATCTTGTATTTTGTCGTGTTTGTGAACATTCAGGAACAAGAAATAAGAGGCTACGTGTGCTCGCTGGCTGCACCTAAAAATATCTGGTCATCGCTCGCCTATCATTTTACCCGCCCCATGCGGCACGATAACATGACTCTCCTTTCATCCACTTCTCTCACGAGCGACGTCGAATTAAGATCATTTTGTTTTGTATTGTTTTTGGCAGAGATGAACGGCACTCCACAGAAAGCAAGAGTGACAGAAACAAGGTGAGAGCCGGAGTGGGTGAAACAGCGGGACCCACTTTGAGCATGGGGTTTTGAGTTGGCTTGAAGGCGGCCTGGCTGGATTGGCGCAGATCGATTGGTTGGGCGGTGTGGGAAAAGCGGGTCTCTACCGAACATGGTTGCCCGGGCCAACAACAACAGGAAACTAAACAAACAGAAAACAGAAAGAGCAGAGACAAGCGGAGAGCTCGAATTGGATAGCTGCATACCACTGTATCCTCACTTTTGGGGACGCTTTTGGGGGTCCACCCAACCAAACGTGCAAACGTTCACGCAGAAGCTCTTCTCCCCCTTTGGACATACTCTCCACGCCACGTCATTTGTAGACTAGTCGACACACTCTCTCCTTTCTCTTGTTGTTTCTTTGGATCGTTCGTTTCTTTTTCCTATTTCTGTTTCTCTTCATTCTTCGACAGCCATTCTTTTCGACATCATCCAAGGGGACAAGTGTCTGCCTCTTTTCGACATCACGACTTTGGACTTGTGCTTCACATCGACAACATCAACAAGACGACGGCTACAACGACAGCCATACATCGACAACCGACCGACACCAACCGACACCGGATCTCCACAAACATCGAGTAAACAACGACACGTCGTCCCACACAACACATTTCGCAGCCGCCACCATGCTGCCCACCGATCCGGGCGCGTCCTCGATTGTGGTCGCAGGTAAGCCCATGGCATTCTCTTGACATTATTGTCACCTCTTCATCTACTGACCCTGACGCTCACTTTTAGTCCGCGTGCGGCCTTTCACAATCCGGGAGGCAGCGCAACTAGCAAAAACCGACGATGGCACCCTCTTTCTGGGCGACGGCTCCTTGGCCGCAGCGCCTGCACCAAAACTCAACCAAAAGGGACTCCGGTCCGTCATCAAGGTCGTCGACGACCGCTGCCTCGTGTTCGATCCGCCCGAAGACAACCCCATCCAGAAATTCTCGCGCTCGGTCATGCCCGCGACGGGCAAGCGTGTCAAGGACCAGGTCTTTGCCTTTGATCGCATCTTTGACGACAATGCCTCGCAAATGGACGTCTACGAGGGCACCACCAAGGGCCTGCTGGACAGCGTCATGGACGGCTACAACGCGACAGTGTTTGCCTACGGCGCCACGGGCTGCGGCAAGACACACACAATCACTGGCACGGCCCAGCAACCTGGCATCATTTTCATGACGATGCAGGAGCTCTTTGAGAAAATCAACGAGCGCAGTGACGAAAAGGTGACGGAGCTGTCGCTGTCGTACTTGGAGATTTACAACGAGACGATCCGCGACCTGCTCGTCCCGGGCGGCAGCAAGCAGGGATTGATGCTGCGCGAGGACACGAACCAGGCCGTGACGGTCGCTGGCCTGACGAGCCACCACCCCAAGGACGTCCAGGAAGTCATGGACATGATTGTGCAGGGCAACGAGTTCCGCACCGTCTCACCGACCGAGGCCAATGCCGTCTCGTCTCGGTCGCACGCTGTCCTCCAGATCAACGTCGCCCAGCGCGACCGCAACGCCAACGTCAACGAGCCGCATACCATGGCCACGCTGAGCATCATCGATTTGGCGGGCAGCGAGCGCGCCAGTGCCACCAAAAATCGCGGCGAGCGGCTGCTGGAGGGTGCCAACATCAACAAGTCGCTGCTGGCCTTGGGCGGCTGCATCAATGCATTGTGCGACCCGCGCAAGAAGAACCATGTGCCCTACCGCAACAGCAAGCTGACCCGTCTGCTCAAATTCTCGCTTGGCGGCAACTGCAAGACGGTCATGATTGTCTGTGTTAGCCCCTCGAGCGCCCATTTCGACGAGACCCAGAACACGCTGCGGTACGCCAACCGCGCCAAGAACATCCAGACCAAGGTCACCCGCAATGTCTTTAACGTTAATCGCCACGTCAAGGACTTTTTGGTCAAGATCGACGAGCAGATGGCCCTCATCAACGAGCTCAAGGCGCAGCAAAAGGATGCCGAGAACGCTTTTGGTTTGAAGGTGCGGAAGCAGCTCGACAAACGCGACCTGCTGGCCCGTGAAGGTGTCCAGCGCATCCGCGTGGCCTATGAGAACGCGCTGCCCGACCGCCAGCAAAAGGTGTCCGACATGAAGAAGCTCCGTACTATCGAGCGGCGCTTGGCAACTCTCGGCGCCTGGGCGGATGCGTTTGACCTTTATGGCCAGCAGCAGACAGGCGAGGGTGACGATTCTGACAGCTATGCGGGAGGTGCATCTGAACTCCCACCTGCCCTGGCGGCCATGCGTAAGACGGCCCGTGGCATCATGGCCGAGCTCGAGCACAGCCGTCACCACCTGCACCAGAAGATTGAGCGCGGCAACTGGGAGCGGCCCCTCGACTCGGCCCTCCAGCACAGCATCGCCCAGATCAAGTCGGCCGCCTTTGACAGTGTGGCCGCTGCCGACACCAGCGAGACCATTGCCAGCCTGACGCGCGAGACGGAGCTGCTCAAGGCCAACTTTGCGCGCGAGGCTTATATCGAAGTCCTCGAGCAAGAGAAGACCACCGGCTCTCAGACCGACATGCTCATGATGCAGACTCTCTTGTCGGCCCAGTTTGAGATTATGAGTTCTCTTTCTAGCACCCTGAGTATGCCGCGCGACCAGGCTGTTGCCCACGGCCAGCGCCTGATTCGCAAGCTGATTGACGCTGGTGTCGCCGCTTGCTCCCAGATTGTCAAGCCCGACCCGTCGCTGTCCGCCAGCACGTCTGGCAGCCACACTGGCCACCACTTCTCGGCCTCGACCGGCTCGTCTGCACGCTTTTCTCTTGGAGGCATGGATATGTTCCCGCCCTCCAAGCGCGGCACACCCCGTCGCAAGCGGTCTTTGGGCGGCAACAGCAGCATCATGGCACCTCCTGCGCGCGCCTCGCTCGGCGCTTCTGCTCAGCACCTGACGGCCTCGCCGACTAAGTCCTCGCCACGCCGTCGCAAGGTCGTTACTGGCGCTTCCCGCAAGAGCGTCTCGATGCCCACCAAGAAGCAGGGCAGTCGTGCTGGTTCGATTGCCGGCTCGTCGCGTCGCGACAGCAATGCTTCGTCGAGCTCGTTCAAGCGTAGTGTCCGCTGGCGCGACGACGAGACCGAGGCCGGTACGCTTGCCGATTTTGAGAAGACTCCGCAGAAGTTTGAGCAGTCGCCCCAGAAGCCTGTCTCGATTGTCGTCGACGCACCGCCACCTTCTGTGACTGAAGAAGAGGAGAAGCTCGTCTCCGAGGATAAGGACTCGCAGCCGATCCCCGAGACGTCGTGGTCGACTATGGAGACGGTTGTTGAGGCCGAGGAAGAGCCTGCCTCTCCCGAGTTGCCGCCACTGGCTGTTCCCTCCTACCTTAGTCGTACCGACCTGGTCGAGACGACTGATGAGGACGACGACAGTTCACTCAACGCGCCCGAGGTGTCCATTCTGCCGGGTGCCAACCCTGCTCCTTCGACTTTGACTGGAGGTCCCGCCGCCAAGTCCAGCCGTTTCCAAGCTGGTTTCCTATCCAAGTCGCGTCAGTCCTACGCCGGCTACACCTCGTCGTCTGACGCTGAGCACCCGACACCGCCAGCTCTCTCCGCTTCCTTTAACGGTGGAGGCTCTTCCAGAAAATCGACGCCGCTGCGCAACATTTCCCTTCCACGGGCGACCAACCAACAGCTCACGCCCCCCTCGGCCACGCGCATTGCCAGTCTGAGCAGTCTGGGCGGTAGTGGCAGTCCCAAGAGCCGGATGGGCTTAGGTCTTGCGTCTGTCGACAGCGAAAACCAGCCTCCCACACGTCTTCGCTCGCCCTCGCCGCGTCTCTCTCTGTCCGCCTCGCCCAACTCCAACTCGGACTCGGAGACCACGACCACTCTGCACGGCCTGTCGTCGTCTTTTGATACCAGCAAGCTTCGCTCCGCCATCCACTCGGCCAAGAAGGCGGCTGCCCAGTCGGCAGGCGCTGGCGGTGCTGGTAACACCAGCTCTTCCTCGTCCATCCTCCTGGGCAGCGGCGGCAGTGGTGCCCGTCGCTTTAGTGTAGGCGGCGCCGCACACCACCACCGCGCCTCCGCCTCCTACTCGGGTCCGGCGACGCTCGCCTCGTCCACCAACGGTATCTCCAGACAACGCCGCCGCAGTGCTGAACGGCGTCGGTCGCCTCCGATCGCCTGCTCGCCGCTCGTGAGCGACTCCAGTGTTTCTGGGAGTGGCACCTCCCGCGACGGCGCCGTCAGCCGTGCCTTCACCCCTGGCCAGGCCCGTCGTATGAACATGGGCGGCTCTCTACGGATGGACAGCTCGTCGGGTGGTTCGCCGAGGGGGCGTGTTGACGGCAAGTTGTCGTCGTCGTCGTCGTCGTCGTCGTCGTCGACTGCTTCAGGAATGCGTCGCGTGACTATCGGCACAGCGGCCATGGGCAGTCTGGCGGCGGCGTCGACGAGTGGACACAGTAGCAGCGGAAGTATTGGTGGTTCGGCCAGAAAGGATACATCAGCACGGCCGGTTGCGTGGCGGTGAGGAGGAGTGACGAGCGAGGACGGGCGAAGCCCGGACGAACGACGTGAAGGGTGGATGTCCGACCAAGGACGACCGACACCCGTAACATGTAACATTATCAGATTGTTCTTTTTTGTTGTTGTTGGTTTCTTGGTTTGAACAACGGCGTTGATAAGGGCAAGCATGGGCTATAAGCTCTTGGAGTTTTTTCGTCTCTCTTTTTCTTTCTTTTCCTTACCTTTCTTGTTTTCTTCTTAGTTTGTTCATACTTTTCAGTGTGCTCACAGGCACGGTAATGACGATTGTTTCATGACTACGAGGACAAGTGAAGGAAGCGTGGTAGTGAGAGTAAATGACCCAGTAGTATTTTATCGCAACCAAACGCCAAAATAAAGTACATGACAAAGGCAGTAGATATGAAAACATACACCACTCGCTCAGACCGCAACCGCATACCGCGCCATCTGCGCCATCTTCTCCTCCAAACTGTAGTCCCCGTCCTGGAACACCATCCGTGTCGACTTGTCTTTCTTCTTTTCGGCCGGTGGTGCAGCTGCTGGCGCACTCTCAGGTGGTCTGACACCCGCCTCCGCCATACGGATGACCCGCTCAATCTCGTCTTGTGACGGCTGTGCAGGCAGTGCAGGCAGGCCAGACGAAGCGCCCGACACCAAGTCGTCCAGTGTGGAGGCGAAGCCGCCACCGCCGCCGCCAGGGCGTTGCGGCAGGCCGCCATTGAATTGCGAAGCGCTCGGCGGCGGCGCCTGCTGTTGCTGTTTGGCCGCCGCCTCCGCCGCCGCTTTCCGCGCGTCCGCCTGTGCCCGCCACGATGCCAGCCGTGCCTTCAGCTCCTCCGCCGTCTCCATCTTGATCTTTTTCAGAGGCCCGCCTTGTGTGTTGGCGCCCGGCGGCGGATTACCCGTGGCCGCCTGCCGGTCCGCCCGGTTCTTGTGGAAATCGTCGGTAATCTGCTGCGTGTGTTGCACGAGGACATCCTCGGGGATGCCCTCCATGCCAAAGATTTCGACGTCCAAGCCTTCGCGGCCTTCGAGCGCGTTTTCGACTTGCGACAACGTTTCCTTGTGGACTTGGTTCATGTGGACGGACAAACCTATCCCGAGCGAGCGAGCGTTAGCGAGCGAGCGAGGAAACGAGATCGTGCAATGACAATTTATTGATTCAGTATACTGGTACTTACCACCCGCCGTGTTCAACCTTCTGCCACACCTTTCACACTTGAAGTGCTTGGCCTTCTGATGGGAAATCAACAGCTTCAAATCTTCAAAGTCACGCTCGCAGTAGTAGCACCAGGCGCGGTCCAAGAGCTCCTCGAGGTTGGGGTAGTTGCGGCGTTTCTTGCCCATTGTGAAGGTGGTGAGGGGGTGTGCGTGGGAGAGGAAGATGTGTCGCAGTCGATGAGGAGATGGTGAATGATATCGCTTTTGTTAGCAATGCGCCGTTTGGTCAATCGTCGTGGGTGATGGTGGTCGTGCACTCGTGGGTAATGTTCGATGGTGAGCTCTGAGAAGCTCGAGTTTGCAACGCGACGCCTTCTCTTTGTGAGAGCGAGCCTTGCAGGCTGGGAAGCAGACTGGCGCTAGTACGAAATTGGCACTCTGCTGACATAAGTTGGCAGGAGCAGTCGTACAGTCTGAACTTAATATATGCACTGTATTTAGCACGGTACATGTTTACTTCTAACATCCTCTCTCGAACATCTTCACTCTTGCCGCCAACATCACACTTATGTATACTTTTCGCTTCTTTTAATTTGTCACCCTTACTGAATTAATATTTACATTACACCTTCGCGTCCCCGTTTTCATGCACCTCTCCTCACTCAATCACCCCTGTAGATCTGTCCACACTTCCCGCCGGCTGTTCCGCCCAAAGTGCCGGGCGTGTCGGCAAAGGTCGTCGCATTGTACGCCCCCGTGTGGTCGCGGCCGACAAAGAAGCTTTCGGGCGGGCCCAGGTAGGAGGGCCGCAGACCACCCGTGTTGATGACAATTTTCTGGATAATAACGCTAGGCAGGAGTGCCTGGATGCGCAGGGTGTAGGCCTGGGGTGTTGTTTGCAGCTGGAACGATGACGTGGTGTAGTTGCCTGTCAGGCCCCAGACGGCGTCGCCGACGGCATAGCCCCATCCTGGGGGCATGTTGGTGCCGATGGAGCGGCCGACGGGTGTTACATGTTTGGGTGTGGGTGGTGACGACGAAGAAGACGGGTAGAGGTTGATGGTGTACTCGATCGGTGTGTCGTCACCAAGATAGTTTTGCGTCGGGGAGAGATAGACGGTGACGTTGGCGGTGGTATTGGAGAACAAGTAGAGAGAGTATTCGAGAGCGGGGGCGGTGTCCACACTCAACTTCTCGGTGGTTGGGGGCCACAAACCGACGCCGCTGCTGGTGCGGCCGTAGTCGTGGAATGTGCGGTAAGTGATGTTGCTGGAGGAGTTCGATGACGAGGCCGGGACAATACCCTGATAATGGGCACCATCAATGGACACGGTGCCGTCCGACTCGACAAAGCCGCGCTTGAAAGTGTCGGGCACGCTGCGCACAACCACAGGGACCAAGATGGCCGCGGGCTGGAAGCCGTACTTGTCAAACTTGCGGCAGGCATTGGTAATGTTGATCCGGACAGTCGTCGAGGTGGCCTCGGACCAGTCGACGGAGACATAGACGCGGGTATCGGGGTTGCCACCACCGACGGTGCCTGCAGACTGTGAGAGACTGACCCAAGGCACACTCGCTGCTGCTGTCCATCCACACGCCTGGACGCCCCGCGAGAAGACATCAAAGTATCGCCGTGGCGCGCCATACGGTTCGAGGGGCGGTGTTGTCAGCGTGTTGCCCGAGTTGGCGTGGAACTGGTCGTCGCCGGGGACGGTGGCATTGGACCCCTCGATGCCAACGCCAATCTCACCAGACAACGCGGCAAATGCCGTCTGCACATACGTCACGGCGGGTAGCGAGTTGCGCATGGGCTGCTGCCAGTAGCCGTCATAGCCCAGATGCGTCTGGTCCATCATGTGTGCCCACTTGCCGCCCAGCAGAGCGTTCCAGCGAAGGGTCAAGTTAGCGTCGGCAGCAGAGGCTTCCAACAGAGTCTGGATTTCCGTGTTGGCGGCATTGCGCTTCTGCCAGGCATATAAAGCATTGGTGGCGGCAGCAATGTAGAGCTTGTGGACAATGGCGCCGGCGAGCACAGGGTGCAGCACCGTCTCGAAGAAGGCGGCCTGGTGGACCGAGTCGAGGCTGTCGTACACCTTTTGGGCGTCGTCGACCAGAGCAGCCCACTGGGCGAGGACAGCATCCGCCTCGCCGTAGTTGAGCACCGAGTAGGTTCGGGGCTCGACCAGCTCGTACTTGCGGCGGCTGGCGTACATGCTGTAGCGGGCGATGATCCCACTGATAAGAGAGGCATCACCGGAAGCAAACTCTCTCGCTGACCACGCGGCCGTCCAGTCGGCCACCGAGTTGCCGCTCTCAAATCCCCACCGCGGCTGGTCGTACGCCAGGTCCAAAAAGTGGCTGATGGGCAGCTCCAGGCCCTTGAGGTCGCCGACATTGACGATCCAGATACGGTCCGCCCCTCGGGCGTAGGCCATGCCCATCTGCTCGGCCGTCTTGCTGAGCTGCACCGTGTTGATCCACTTGTAGTTGCGCGGGTCGCCAACATAATCAAAGTGGTAGTAGACACCGGCACCACCAGCCCGGTCCTTTTCAGTGACAAGCGGGAACCGCCGGACATTGCCCCAGTTGTCGTCGGACCACAAGAGGGTGACATCGGGCGGCACCTGCAGACCCTCGAAAATGTACGACTGCACCTCCTTGTAGAGACACCACATCTGCGGGACATCGCTGATATTGACGCCCAGTCCCTTGGAAATAATGGCCTGCTGGTTGTTCACCAGCGTGTTGAGCATCCCCACAATCGCGCTGGATCCCAGACCTTCAATCGCCGTGTCACCCGTCCCGCGCATCCCCATCGTCCACAGCGAGTTGCGCGCATACGGCTCCGCCCGCTGCACACCATAACGGAAATACTCGTCAATGGTCTTGTTGTTGAGGTTGTACGCCCAGGGGCCCGCACCCGCGGAAATGTAAAACTTGCTAAACTCGTTTTGCGCGCGCATCAGCGGCTCCGTGTGCGAGGATCCCAGCACAATCTCGAACGCGTCAGCCAGCGGCTGGTTCGCCGGGTCGTCGACTTCAAACATGGTGGACCAAATAGCGGGCCACAGGTAGTTGGCCCGCAGGCGCAACAAGAGCTCAAACACCAGCGAGTAAAAGGCCGGGCCGAAGCCGGCGCCAAAGGGCGTGTCGGCCCAGTGCGAGGCCACCCAGTCGGTGAGCGCGGGCTGTTCGTCATTGAGGAAAAGACCGCGGTAGCGGACAGACGGCGATGCCTGGACTTTGCGGGACGGGAGAGCGTAAATAGTGGCCTCTTTCTTGATGGCCACGTCGGCCCAAAAGTACCATGGCGAGACGCCAATCTGCTCGCTAACATCGTACAGACCATAAATCGTGCCGCGAGGATCGCTGCCGGCAATCACCAGTGCTTTTCCGGCACCGGGGACCACTTTCGAGACGTCCACAACGACACTGGCAAACGCCTCCCACTGGCCCTTGACCTGCGACAGGTCGCCCAGCAGGTTAGCTGCGGCGAGAGCATCCACCACGGCCGACTTGCCCAGCGTGCCGGCAATAATGACTGTGCTGGCATTCGCCGGTTCCGAGTAGGCTGGCCCGGAGAAGTTGGCCGGCGCCAAAGTGCTGTACACGGTGTTGTTCTGGTTGTTGACGGGGAGGTAGACATAAGATTCGGGCGCGGCGCCGGACACGCCGTTGGACAGCGTGAGGTTCGTACCTGTGACACGGCCGAAATCGACAGCAAGATCGCCGGCGGCGCGGATGACGCCCCAGTAGTCGCTGGACGAGACCAGAATTTGACCAGTCGAGGAGCCGCCGGCAAGCTGGAGACTGCCCTCCACAGAATTGTTGAATGAAATGATGGGTTGCTGACCGAGGGCAGCGACTTGGGTCGTGCCGGCCACCAACACGGCGAGTGCCGTGTGAATACGCCGAGAGAGCATGGTGGGCGTTGATCAGGGTAGGGAGATGTGGTGATCAACAGACAGCTTCAGGGTGATAGAAACAAATTTTGTGTAAAGGAAGCTCGAGCTCGGAGCTGTCCTTTGAAAAGGAGGGAAAGGAAGGGAAAGGGAAGACAGAAAGAGCTCACGCACGTACCTGCGTCGTACGTCGTGCCTTTATTGTTTTTAATATGAAGAGCATGGCCAGTGTGGAGTGTATGGGCCATTCATCTTTGCCTGTCAATACGCTTTCATTTGTACCTCAATATCCAATATCCACATATCCAACCCGGCCAACACTGTCCCGGGTGAGGGGAGTTGGGGTGAGTTAACCAGAGAATACCACATGGTGCACGGCACATCGGGACGCTTTCAAGATGCCAAGACGATCACTACGACGGTAAGTATCGTGGGAGGGGAAGTCGACGAAGAGAAGGAAGATGATGACGGAGAGGGGAACAGACGATCGTCAAGGATGGACGTGGTTTGTTTTGTTGATCGCTTGTTTGGCGAAGAAGACGGCCGAACTCGTTTATTCTTTCTGTCCCGTCCTGCAGGTACACTTTCTCGTCTTCCTTCAACTCTTGTTCTTCCAAGATGAGTTTCCGTTGGCTCTGTTGGCGCATCTTATCCGGGGCGTGGATGTTGGTCCCGTCATAATATGAATTGACGAATACATGACTTTGTTGGTCGTCGGGATCATTGTCTACATGCATGGCTGGCGGAAGAACCTGGCCGGGTCCTTGTCTGTCGTCTGCCGTTGACGAACAATTGATGAAGGTGAAAAATGGCCTGCTCTTGCATTTAGCCAAAAGGCAGTCTTGGCATCAACCGTCGAATGTGCATGTTGTGCCCAAAGACTGGCGATCCTTACCCAGATGAATATTACCCCATTTTGGAGACTTCTGAGGGAAATGCGGAGGTGCGGTGGTGAAGACTGCAGAAAGTGGCTGGGAATTCTTTTATTCCGTGTTGCGGACAGAGTGCACGCAGTTATGCGGGAGGGAAGAAGAAGAATCGAGGAAATAATGAGAGGAAGGAACTCAGAAGACCGAGGTCAACTCACCGGTTCCACGGTTTCCTCTCCGAGTCAGTCGCTGGATCGAAGGAGGGGAATCGACCAGCGATGTGACGCCATGAGCCGTCGTCGTGGCGGTCAATCAGAGAGGAGAGGCATTTTGACAGTGAGCTTTCTGTATATCTTTTGAGATGGGTGTCATTGTTTTTCAAAATGTAAAAATAAAGGAGGAAGAAACTTTGTATTATGAATACAAAATAAATTCAAATAAATTTGTCTCAAGAAAATGGTAGCAAATTAGAAAGAAAACAATTAGAAAGAAAACAAAAGAAAAGAAAAAGTCACTCAACCAAACGAGAGCAAGTCTTCATTTTAAATATGAGGATTTGTCAAGAAAATAGCTCGATAACAAACGGCAACTGTAACAAGAATCGAGAATCAAACACTTTCTCTCACCACACAGGAAGTACTTTTGCCTTCTGAGACGACGGCCCCCACCGCCTTCGAGCGCCTTTGCAGCACTTTACACGAGATTGATCCGTGTTCACGTGCCCACGCGCCCTCTTCGTGAAGCCCTCGTTCCACTCTGCCCACACTTCTCCGTTTCGCCCACTCTTTCTGTCGTCTTTTCTCTCCCGTTTTCTGTTACATCCCCTGTCGTTTTTTTACTTCCTTCCTTCTGCTCCTTGAGTCTTGGCTTTCTACGGCCTCCGCGGAGAGCCGCAGGTCGGCGGGGACGGTTCCTCCGCTTTTCCGACGAACGAAAAGGAAGAAAAAAGTAAAATAGTAAGTAGTAAGAATGGATGAAAAAGACGGCGAAAACCTTAATTTCTTGGGGCAAACCCCAGACAATTTATGATCCATCCAATACAGTTGTCAGACGAGGACGTCATTGAGGAGAGATGAAGGACGCTGTCTTCCTTTTGTCGAAATTCTGTTGCCTGCAAGGATTTGTCCACGTACCATCTACCTATTGTTCACGACGTACAAAGTTCCTGTGATTATGACTCCCCCTTTCTTTGCTTTTGAACTCTGGTCTCGATTTCATTTCTCCTCGTTCTCCTCGTTTTCCGAAGGGAAGCCGACGTAATAATCGGGATCTGGGGTTTAATGAGTTCTCTTTTGTGGATGGATGACTGGCAAGAAATGGCATGGACTCGCTTCCGATAGAAGCCGCGTCTTCACACCATCAAGAAGCAGCACAATTGACGCATACTCAGGACTGTTCGCAGACACGAGGAAAGAAGAAAGGGACAATAGAACACGAGAAGGAGGTCCGCCATCGGCATCGGTCTTGTCGGAAGACGGGCACCTTTCTGGCCAATAAACGGTGAAGATAGCCTGTATTTATGGAGACCTCAACTTATCTGATCATCAGATAACCGCTCTAATTATCCCCGACGCCGACTTTGCGTCTTACTTTTGCAAAACGGCCTGAAGGTTAGGGGATTTTAGTGAGTCTTGGTGCCTGTGACCGCCGTTATCCCTGACCGTTAGTGCCTGAGAGCACCTGGACCGCCGTTACGTCCACCGTTTTTAAGTCCTTGACAGGTTGCTCCGTCACAATTCTTTACTCCGACGGAGGCGGGGATTGCAGATTCTAAAAAGTTTCGCTGCGTTTTGCTTGCTCTTTCCAGATAAGCTTACGTTTGAAGTCGAAAAAGGGAAGGAGCGAAGAAGGAAGGGAAGAGAATTGCAAAAACGGCAAGAGAGGTGAGAACGAGAAAAAAAAAAAAAAAAAAACTCTTGAAAACTTGAAAACGGGAAGAAAAGAGAAACCGACAATATGCAGTGCTGACAGAGCAGAGGAATCACAATTGAAAACGAGAACCTAGAGAAACGACCAAAAGAGAGGCTAGTCGATCTGACAGCTACGCGCCCTTTGCCCTTTTTTCTGCCCTCTGCGCGCGTCGGCGGAAAGTGTCCCGCGCTGACTCTTTAACTCTTTTTACTCTTTTTTTTCTGCCACGGCGTCTTCCAAGTTTTCCATTTACCGGTCGCGGTTTCCGAAACCGATGTCGCCAGTTTCGTCTTTCCCTTTACAACCATTCCCCTGAACTCGACCTGACGACAATCGACGACCTACAACATACAACATACACATTACGACTTCACGACCTCCGATTGACCTGCAGCGCGCACAGCTTGCACAACTCGCTGCAATGACCGACATCAACGGCACACCGCGGCCTGCGCGCAAACGCCGCCGCCCGGCCGTCGTCTGTGCCGAGTGCCGTCGCCGCAAGATTGCCTGCGACCGCAAGACGCCTTGTGGCCAGTGCGCCCTGCACAATGTCGAGTGCGTCTATGTGACGGGATCGGTGCCGCCGCCATACGGTCGACCATTGCGGGCGCCCGTGAGTCCAGGATCGCAGCCGGGGCTGGTCGTGCCGGGCGAGCGCAACGATCTGGCCACGGGGAACGTACCGCCAGCTGCGACAGCAGCTGGGACGACAGCAAACGCCTCGGCGACAGGCACAACAGCTGACGCCGGCCCAAACGGGCCTACAGCCACGACCTCCCCCCTCGACGAAGAAGAAGAGGTTGCCCCGGGTGCGGAACTCACCAACACCATGGTCTCCCTCGGCGAGCGCTCCTCGCGCTTTGGTGGCCGCCTGGCCAAGACGCGCCTGTTTGGGCGCACGCACTGGATGAACAACATGGACGAGTTCAAGGACATCCACAGCCTGACGCACCTGGTGCACTTTGTGACTGGGTCGGTCATCTACAAGTCCATGCGGACGTGCAAGCGGATTGCGCGGGTTATCAAAGCGGACGAGCTGGCCCGAATCGCCGCCCCCCTGGAGGAAGGAGAGCCTTTGTGGTTGACGGTGCCACCACGGCCCGTGGCCGACCGCCTGGTCGAGCTGTACTTTAATGTCTTTGAGCCGCATTTCCGTATCCTGCACATGCCGACGTTCCGGCGGGAGTACGAGGCGTTTATGGAGGAGCAGGACCAGAGCCAACCCGCCTCCCCGAGTCGAGACCGAGACCCAGGTGGAGACGACGACGAGGCACGACGACGCAAAGGAGACCCACCAACACATACTACACCGAAAAACGGCCAGGGCGGCGCGTCGGCCGATTTCATGGTCAAGCTGGTGCTCGTGCTGGCCATGGGCAGCTGCTTTTACGACGGCGAGAAGGAACAACTCGAGACCTCCGAGAGCCCGGACAGTGCCTCGGAAAAAATGACAGCGGCCGCTGCGGCAGCCGCCCTCCACGACCAACTCCGCATCGCCGCCGCCCGCGCCGTCCAGCGCATGGACGTTTCGTATTGCGCACCCCTCGACAAGCACCGCCTCAACCTCGATACCCTCCAGATTTATTGTTTAGTCACACTTGCACGCCAGACGACGGCTCTTGACCTCGGCGACGACCTTACCTGGTTCACGACCGGGGGTTTGCTACACACGGCTTTCGGTATGGGCCTCAACCGCGACCCCTCACACTTCAAGTCGCTGTCCTTTGCACAATCGGAAATGCGGCGGCGGCTATGGGCCACCATTCTGGAGCTGGTCGTCCAGGCCAGTCTCGACCAGGGCATGCCGCCGCTGATCAGCACCGACGACTACGACTGTGCGCCGCCACTCAACCTCGATGACGACGCCTTTGGTGTGGGTAACGACTCGGGCAGTCTGGAGGGCAACGCCTACGACCACATTGCCGTCGACCTGCCCATCCACGGTGTGGCCATGCCGGGACAGGGGACAGGGCACGGTGCGACCAAGAAGCGGAAGGGTGGGCCGGGCGCAAATGCAGGACCAACAGCAGGACCAAAACCACGCACCGGTGGCGCAAGCGACGGTCTGGGTGCAGGAAACATTGGCACCGGCGAGAGCCTGCTGCCTCGTGGTGAACAAAGTTTCCGCAGACCTGCCGCACCACGAAAGGGCCACCCAGACACCGTCTTTACCCACACAAGCATGCAGCGGCTGCTGTGCCGCTCGCTACCCATCCGTTTGAGAACTACAAAGGCTTTGAACGGCCTGGGCGCGGGACTGACGTACGAGCGTGCTCTGCAGCTGAGCGCCGATTTACTAGAAACGTGCAGGTACGCTGCGACCACACTGAGGGCAGCTCCCCTGATGTGGAAGCCAGCAACTGCCGACTTTGGCGAGGCCGCCACTGAAAAGCAAAAGGCCGCTCTCGAAAAAGAGCGTGTCGTGTTTGCCAAGCTGCGCATCGCCTTTTACGAGATTTTGACCCGCCGGTTCCACCATTCGCTGCACTCACCCTTTGCGCGCAAGGCGGGCAACAATGTACAATTCTTTTACTCGCGGCGGGCACGCATCGAGACTGTGTTGCGGTTGTTGTCCTTCTTCCGGCAGCCCACAACCCATGCGGCTATGCTCGCCGATGTCAACACGCCCATTGCCAGCGACGAGTCGACGGCCACCGAGCTCGAGAGTGGTATACCGCTGACACTCGTGCGGCCCACGGCTGCCGAAGACCCCTGTCGCCGCCTCTGGCTGATTGGCCGCGGCATGCTCAAGTGCACCATGGTCGACATCAAGGCGACCGCCGTCATTGAGATGATCCACCAGCTGCAAGAAGACTATGTTCCAGGTTCTGATCTTACACTCTCCCAACGCGAGCTCTACGATACAGTGCGCACCATCATCGAGCTGGCCCATGCGCGCATCGAGGCGGGCGAGACCAACGTCAAGGGCTACCTGTTTTTTAGAGGTGCACTGGCACAGGTGGACGCCTTGATGCAGGGCAAACCGGTTAGACAAGTCATTATCGAGGCGGCACAGTCGTCGTCGACAAAGACAATCAACACTTTGAAGAACCTGGCGGCACGGAGAGGCGTGGCCCTGCCGGACGATTTAGGCGGCACCAATCTAGGCGATGATCTAGACCCGCCGAGCATCTCGCCCGTAGCTCTGCAGACGGATGAGATTGCTGCGGGGGTATCAAGAGCAACACCGGCAACAACTGTTGCTCCCGCTCTGACTACCAATGGCAACAGCAGCAACATCTACACGGCCAATCTCAACAACCTGTCGAACAACTCTCCTAACAACAACACCTTGAACAACCTGTCCAACACGGCCTTTGCCGGTCTGGCGACCACCAACCCTAGCACGGCCGGCCCTTCTCCCTCGCAGATATTGGGTATGACCGAGATGGGCACCGTCACGTTTAGCGATCTGGAGCGGGGTGCGTCAAGCTCAGGCATGCATACACACTTGTTCGACGGCAGTGGCGGTGGCGGCGGTGGTGGTGGAGGTGGTGACGTCGACTCGGGCATCCACCTCCCATCAGCCGACGGCAGCCATACCAACACGACAGCAAACACGAACACAAGCCAGAACAGTGGTCCATGGGTCGACGAGTGGCTGATGATGGACCCGCCGGGCGATTTTGGTCTCGGCAACTGGTTCTTTCCGTATAACGACCGAATCAACAACAGTTAGGAAGACAAGGGGCACGGATAGTACATAGCATAGACGAGGTTGGTTGGCGTTTGGAATGTTTTCGGAGGTGGGATCAACTCCCTGTTATTTACTTTTTGATCTTCTCTTTACTCTTTGTATTTGTACTCACACACTTTCCCTACGTTTTCTCTTTACCCACCTACTCCCAGATACCTCTCCCAGTCGCCTCGTTGGCAATGACACGATGAATGAAATCAAATGAATTAAACAAATGAAATAAAACAAAACAAAACAAAACAAAACAAAGCAAAACAAAACAACTCTAAATACAAAAACACTTGGTATATTACACTCCAGCACATCTTTAACCCTTCATCATGTACATCTCCTACTCGTCATCCTCGTACTTGACACCCATGAAGCCCCACGACTGCTTCACATACATGTCTTCGGCATCACCGCCCTTGGGCATCAGAATCGACTTGGTGCCCTCGGCGTTCAGGTCCATGTACACCACCGTCGCGTCTTTTCCCAGCGTCAGCTTGAGCGACGGCTCGACAATACTCGGCACATACTTGTGACTTGCAGGCTTGTTCTTGACCGAGTCCATAATGTTGTCGGCGATAATATCCGCCTGGAAGAAGCCCGCACGCGCCATCTTGGGACCGCCCGTGGCAGCCACATCACCGAAAGCGTAAATGTCTTCCAGGGTGGTGTTTGTCTTGCCGTCCGTCGAGACGACCTGCATGCCCGGCGTGACACGCACCTCGCCCGTTTCTGTGATTGTACTCGAGTACACATCCTGCAGGAGCGCCGAGTTGGGCGTCTGGCCGGTGCACAGCAGAATGCAGTCGTACTCCTTGGTGCGGCCGTCGGGGAAGGTCAGTGTGCCGGCACCGCCTTCACTGTCCTCACCCTCTTTATAAGTAATCTTGGCCCGCTGGCCCAGCTCGACCGTGATGCCCTGTTTCTCCAAAACACCGGCAACGTGCTCGTGCAGCCGCTTACCGAACCGGTTGAGCAGCTGTGTGCGCGAGTGGACCAGGGTGACGTCCTTGTCGGCCACGGAGTCGTCCTCATCGCCCTCCTTGCCGTCATCCACCAACTTGGCACGGTGTCTTTCGGCGACGACACTAGCATACGTCTTGATGTCCGTCACCAGCTCGAGACCGACGGCGCCGCCGCCGACAACGGCCACTGTGAGTGCCCGGCGGATACGGTCTTGGAGGAGCTGGAGTTCACTGCATGCCGTGTCCTTGTCGGTCGACCCCAGTAGTTTGGCCGGCGGACGCTGTTGCGAGCCAGTGGCCACCACCAGAATGTCGTACGCCACCGCCTCGCCCGAGGCCAGCAGGACCTTCTTGTCGGCCGTCACGGAGACGGCCTGGCCCTGTACGAAGCGAGCAATCCCTTGCTCGGCACCCTTGGCCAGAATCTTGGCATAGGCCATGAATGCCGTGCGCTCATGGCCCGGCACAACGGCGAAACGCGGGAACGCAAAGCTCCAGTTGAAGTGGCTATTCTTTTCGACCAGGACAGCCTGCCACCCGGTCGGCAAGGTTTCTGTGAGGCGGGCCATGAGCTGGTAGCCAGCAAACGAGCCGCCGACGACCAGCACAATCTTGGGCGTGTCGGTGGGACCCTTGTAGGTCCAGCGGTGGATAATGGCGCGGATTTTGCGGACGAGGGCGGCGCCGGCGAAGCCGGGCAGGTATGCGGCCAGAAAACCGACGAAGCGGAGGGTGTCGCCCATGGTGGTGGGTGGTGAAGTCGAAAGAGTGTATTTGAGAGAAGGTGTAACAAAAGGAAGGGTAGAGGATATGTGTTTGAGAAAGATAAATAAAAAGAGCAGACAAGGGGAGACAAGAAGAAAGAAGGAAAGAGAGAACCTCCGATGTAAGAAACAGAGACGACAAAAAGGACAACGAGTACAAGAGAAAAGACAAGTTTGCCCAAACGAGGGAAGCCGCAGTTGAAGTAAGTACAGTCGGGTGCGTCGACACACCCGAGCGCATTAAAGTACTTTTCTTTTCTGTTCCTCCTCTTTTAAACGTTCGAGGGTTACGTCCGCCCAAGGCTGCCAAGACAAGAACGTGGGGACGAGCTCGTTTGGCCGCCAAGAAGAAGGAGTGTTGTGTTGAGCTATTTGCACAGTCTGGTGAAGGATGGGGGGAAACGGGCAAGACGTGAGAAACTGACAGCGCTGTCTATGGGTAGTCCCGTGTTAGTCAAGCTTCACGATGTGGAATCAGAGTGAGCTTCGAAGAGGTGTAAGCTGCGGTCGGCAGCTGAGCTGCAGCTGTAAAAAGAAGAAGAAGAGAAAGGAAAAGAGAAAAGAAAAAACAAAAGAAAAATGCATGCAAGACAAATGAACCAAAGTGAAAACAGTCTTTGAATACCGGTGCTACGATATGTATTGTCGTCTTCTCTTCGACAACCCTGATGGAGGACTGTGTAATTAGTTTTGCCAAATACACGGGCCTCGTCTACAGCTAAAACACCGGCTAGATATCAGTTTTCCCCCATTCCTCTGCATTTTTGCTCCTTTTCTGCACCGCGGAAAATCCATGGAACAGAAAAGGACCCGGCTGGGCTGAATCTGCGAGTTCGCAGCTTGGTTGGAGGTGGGCCGGTCGCCGAACATTTGTTAGGCCGCATCTTATCTCCGCGCCGAGTTTGCATTCGGCAAACTGTGCGCGAGGACTTATCAGATCGAGGTGCTTCCCCCAAAACAGCATTGGAAGGCAGCCGTGAAACGTGGTGGCACACCTTGAAAACGAACAAGAACAAAAATAAGCACGCGTGTATCATACATAAATCTCCGTCTGGCCAGATTTCAACGGCATCGGTGTCTTTTTGGAGGAGAGATGTTTATGTTGTCCTCATTGTCTTATTCGCGTTCACACTGTGTTTATACTGTGCGGTTGAACATAAAGACGGCAGGCATCAACATACGAACATGACAATACTTGAAGAGGACAGCAGGAAAACTGCCAAAAATTGCATAGACACAAAACGGTAACAAATTAGAACCTCTGCAAAAATGCAAAAAAGAAAGCTTATTAGCTCCGATACGGGGAATCGAACCCCGAGCTCGACGGTGAGAGCGTCGGATGTTGACCATTACACCATATCGGATAGTCACGTGTTGAGTAGTTGTTGTAGAATTCAGTGTTGGCAGAGTAAAAATTATTCAAGCGACCTTGTAGGTATTGGAAGTACAAACAATAGACAGGTTATCAAGAGTCCGAAACAAATACAGAAATAACAGAAGAAAAACAGTAACGACCCAAGCACCAGTAGTAATAAAGAAAACAATAACGTAAACGTAAACAGAAACAGAAACAGAAACAGAGACAGTAAACCGTCAAAAGTTATACCTTAAAAATGGACCTCATTCAAACCAACGACGCGGTGGTTGACTCGGATGCATATCAAATGCCCTCTCCATATCCCTCTCCCAGTCTCTCTTCGCCACGTCCTAGATAAGCCCCGCACGGGCCGCCTCGCCGGCATTGTCGGCCAGGACCTCATCGACGGGCCGCTTGCCACGGCCAATGCTGCCGGCACCGACACCCATACGGCGGGCAACGTAGCGCTGGGCGACCACACCGACGGCCAGGGTCAGCGTCTCCTCGATCCACTCGGTCACCCACTCACGCGGGTCGACGGCGCCACTGTCGACAATCTCGCGAATGTCGTCGGGCAGACCGTAAACGTCGTAGTCCCTGTCAGACGCGTCATCGTCGTCCTCGCCCTCGCCGCCGCTGGTGGCTGGCGTCAGTGTGCTGGGCTTGGCGTCGAGCCAGCGCACCCACTTGGCGGGCAGGGCTTGACTGACTGTGTGGTAGACAATGTCGTGGACGGGGTCGCGGATGTGGATGGCAAATTGGACGAGGTCATCGCTCTCGTCGCTCTCGTCGGTCTCCTCGTCATCCTTTGACTCGGCTGTGACGGTAAACGCCTGCACGGCCAAAAAGATATCCGAGTGGCGGACAGGGTTGGCTTCGGAGACGGGCTCTATGGCGCGCTGGCGGGCCACCTCGAGGCCGCGCTTGCTGTCGGCAGCCCGATCGCTGCCGCTCTTGGCCGTACCGTCAGCACTCTCGTCAGACCCGTAGTGTGCCGCGTAGTACTCGTTGGCATAGGCCTCGGCGCTCGCGCGGCACAGCTTGGTGCCCTCGTGCAGGCCAGGCACAGCACCCAGGTCACGCGGGTGGTGCACAACCCGCCACCAGGGGCCGTCGCGCCATCCGGCACTGCCGCTCCCCGTCGAGCCGGCCGACTGCGACTCTTGTCCGCGCTGAATCACGAGCAGATCGCCGCCCTCGACCTGGGCCATGACGCGCGTAAAGACGCCGTGCACCAAGGGGTCGAGCGACGGGTAGCCGACCATGTCGTGGGTGATGTGGATCAGCAAGCGCTCGTGCGAGGCAATGGGAGGTGCCAGCGTGTGCAGGATGTTGGTAAACGTCGGGAGGGCGCGGTGGCGCAGCTCGTCGCCAAAGCCACGGAGCGACACGACATTGCCGCGCACCTGGTCGGCCCACTTCTTGGCCTCTTCGTTTTGCTGGATCTCCTTGACGGCAGCCTCGGCCTGCTTCATGGCGGCGGAGGCGGTGGAAATGATGCCGCCCCACCAGCCGCCGCCAGAAGAAGCGGCGGGAGCTGCTTCGACGGGAGCAGCCTGGGCAGCCTGGGCGGGCGCAGACTCAACCGCCACCGGCGCGGAAGGCGCCCGCTCATCTGTACTATTGCGAGTCGAGTAGGCCTTGCTGCTTTCGACGGACCGACGCGATGCGGCCGGCGCTGGCGATCCTCTGGTGGGCAGATCCTTGCTGATGCGGGGCGTGTGCGGGCGGGAGACCTGCTCGCCGCCGAGCTGTTCCTCCAAATCAGCCAAGATGTCCTTTTCGACGGCGGGAGCTTTGGCTTTGCCAGCCGTCGACTTGTTGGCGGCTCCCTTGGCCTTGCTGGTCGTCGTCTTCTTGGAGGCAGCAGCGGGTTTCTCGTCCGTGATGCCTTCAAAGAGCGAGTCGAGCTCTTCGTTACCGCTGCTCTTAGGCGCACGCTTGGAGGCCATGACGGGTGGTGGGAGGTTATTCGATGGGATGTATTCGATGTTTGTTAACGGTCGATCGTGATGTCGTGTCAATGCTGCATCGATGGATGAGTGCTGTTAATGCTGTTGGCGTTCAACCTGGAGTAGTAAGCATGTGAAGCTGGGGAGGGGAAGAAAGGGAATGCAATGGAAGGAATGCAGCTTGCCAGTACCTTCTTGACAACAACCTCGTGTATCAGAGATACCTGTCGTGAATCTTGTCGGTACCGATAAACTGTGTTGCAAACTGCCGAGCCTATCACGATGCCTGGTTGATGGTTGTGGAAGCTCAGTCTTTTGGTGTCGTCAGGTCAAGTCAAGCTGTCTCCTCTTTACCTCTTACTCCTTCCTGGCTTGTCGTCACGGGCGATGCTCCACTAATCGATGGGTCCACCTGCCCCACCTGGGACCTTCCTCTGTTGGGTGTAATGCGCTAGTCCGAAACAAGGACCAATCACAGACAAGCTCTCTTACAAGACAATGGACGCTGTCTGTGGCCGCTGTGGTGGCTGCTGTGGCGGGCCTGTGGCTTGAATGCCGTCGCGGTGTTTCGGTGTTTAGGCTGGGAGAAGGAGACGAGGCAGGAGCGAGTGGACAACAATGGAAGACGGGAGACAGGGAGATCTATTGGGATACTATGCAGTCTGTTGGTTTTATTTATGTTCGCTTTTATATGTGCCTTTGTCTTTTCAAAGTCTACGTGTCGTCCGTGATGTCCGGGGAGAAAAGTGAGTCTTTTTAGAGACAGGGCGTGGACGCGACAAGAAGTAATCTCAGGTGGCCTCGAGGCTGAAAGTCAGGCGAGCACAGACACAGAAAGACAAGCAGGCAAGCCAAGGCAGCGATGAGACAGCAAATGGGAGAAAAGGAAAGAGGAAGGCAAATAAAAGCAAAAGCATAAGGCGCAAAAGAGCAAAAGGACGTAAAAGTACTGACCTCGTCACAACACTGTTGACCCCATCATCGCCTCACTGAGGAGGAGATCTATCACAACTATGCGGAGTCATTTCCTATTGTCCTTCCTCCATCATATCCTCGTCCATTTCAGTCTTTTGCTATTCATTTTTTCTGCCTTTTCCTCTTCTCCTCTTCTCCTATTGTTGTTCTTCGGCCTCGCTCTGTTGGCATCTCAACTAAACTTTGAGGCCTGTCTTCCCTTGTAATAGAAAGTCCCACTTTTACTTATTTTTTCTCCAGATTTAGGCGATCCTATTGGCTGGACACGCCATTTTATTAGTTTTTTTTTCCCTTCTTTCTTGTTCCTCACGCCCCCTGCCTCTTTGGGTCCCGCCCGTCGCCGCCCGTTTGCTGGCTCCTTCCTACTGGTTCTATTGGCAGTCCCCCTTCTACTCCTTCTCTTTCTTGCCGGTTTGGCTGCTAGTGTCAGTCCAGCCGAGAAGCAATGGAGCCAGGCCAAACAGCGTGGTGTTGCGTTTAAAACTCTCTTACACACAAAAACAGCCACGACAGCTGTCAAAGTGAAAAGGTGAGGCAAAGCAAAGCGACATCACGGTCGCGAACAGCACGCTGCCGTCATCTCTTAAGTCGATCAACACGTGCAGGACATTCTTTATCATCTTCTGATTAAGATCCTAAACGTTTTGATACCAGCGACAGGCCTTTTCGCGAGTATCGCGTCGTGCCCCTGTCGCCTCCTTTTGCATTTTTCTTTTCTGTTCTCCTTACACCCCAACCTCAACATCACCCTTTTCACCACCACATCAACTTATTCTTTATTCATTTATACATCTCTTTATTGTCTCTCCCTCACCATGGACCGCGTGCGCGGTGGCAGTCGTTCCCGTGGCAGTGCGGGCGGCAGCGCACCGCCGTCTCACGCATCCCAAAACATGGCACAATCACCACATTCGACGCATTCTGTGCAGTCTGCTCACTCTTCCTCTACACATCCTATCCATTCTGCACCCTCTCAACCCTCACCGCGTCGCAGTGTGTCACGGAGCCAGTCTTCGGCGTCGCCTGCGAATGCTGCCAACGGCCTTCACCTGCCTCCTCCATCCTCTTCTCCCTCTGGTGAAAACAGCACTCAAATTGCTGGCCAAACACAAATTGGCTCGGCCCAAACAGGAACCCCAACTGCTGCAAAACGCAGTTCGTCCACCTCATCACCTTCTTCTCACCCTCATTCTCATCCTCCCCATTCATCCTCCCATACACACACCATTCCTCCGCCGCCTCCGCCTGCTCGCGGTCGGCCCCGGAATTCCCTGCGACACGCCTCGCCGTCGTCACCTGCGGGCGAGGTCGCCTCATCAAATCCTTCTCAATCACATCCTTCTCACTTATCATTACACACACCCTCGTCATCGGCCATCTACTCGTCACAGCCTCTGACAGCCTCGCCGCCCGCCTCGCCTACCGCGATGGCCACGTCGACGTCAAACTCTTCGGCTGGTGCTGCTACGTCTGCTGCCACTCCTTCTGGCGGCCGCGCTGGTGCTCCCCCCGTCACTCGTCGTCGGTCATCGCGTGCTAATGACTCCGACCCGCCCATGACGCCTGCCCAGTCGTATGCCGCTGCCTATCGAGCAGCCCTTGAGGCCGAGGAGCTAGCCAAGTCGCAAGGGAAAGGCGGGCATTCGCTTAGGAAGCGGACGCGTGTCGACTACCAGCACATGGACAATGGGGATACGTCTGCCACGTCCACATCTGCCAACGGAGAGGAGGCTGAGCAGGACAATCCAACTAGTGTCTCTGCTGCCGAGCAAATTGAGCAGAACGAGCAGACACCCTCGGCCCCCGCGACTCGCGGCCGCAAGCGCAAGACGGTCCACATTGGCTTCCGCACGGGCAACACGGGCGAGGACGAGGTGGCATCGCCTCCCTCGCCGGCCATGGCCACCAAGAAGATTCGTCTCGTGCATCACCAGCCGGCCAGCACAGAGGGTGCGTCGACCAATGGCACGTCTACTACAGCCACTGCCAATGGACATGCTGCTACATCTACGCCTGCAGCTACCGTCCCTGCTGCCAAAGCGTCTGAGACTGCAGCCACTCCAACCCCCACACCCCGTGGTCGTGGCCGTCCGCCCAACCGCCGGCCGAATGGGCCTGCTGTTGGCACTCAAGCATCTGGTGCGTCTACTGCTGGCGGTGCTCCCGCTTCCGGTACTGGTGACACTGCTTCACCCATGGTCTTGGAGAGCCCCTCTGGTGGTGCTATTGTCGTCCACGACACCATCAGGGTCGGCGGCAGTCCGCCCAGCAGCGATACCGAGGCCGACAACTCAAACACCCATTCCAATACCTCGTCCGCTGGTGCCACCCCTCCCCTGCAGAGAAGTGCCTCCAGCAATTCGGTTACGCTGTCCTCGTCGGTCCAGCAGAGCAACATCGCCAAGGCGGTCCACCAGACGGCTACCGCACCTTCGGCCACTTCTTCTACCAAGGCCAAAGGGCCCACGTCGGCACCCAGCACGGCTGCTGCCAATGGTCACACGCCGGGTAAGGTTGGTCGTCCTCGTCGGCAGTCAACTGCTGCTGCTGCTGCCGCAGCCGCAGTCACGTCTACCCCGACCAAAGCCAAGGCTGCTTCGGCAGACACCTCGCCTGCGTCCAAGGTCTCGTTGTCCAAGAACGTGTCACCCCAGAAGAGAGGACAACACCACCGCTCGCGTTCACAGTCGCAGCATCGTCTCATGGTCCGCATTCCCCGTGGCCGTAACCGTTCGCCGCCCTCGGTCTACCATCTGCAGACCGCCGCCGACCAGGAGCGTTTCGACGCCTTCATGGAGGCTAGGGCCAACGACGCTAAAGCAGGTGCTGCCGTCTTGCCTTCATATGAGTCGTTTGACTCGGAGAAGACGTTGAAAGTGGAGGCCGACAACCACGACAGCGAGGAGACTGTGGCCAAGGTCGAGCCTGAAGAGACACCTGCTGCTGTCGACTCGTTTGATAGCGCCACTGATGTGGAGGCCAACAAGTCGACAGACGTTGCCAGCGGTGAGAAGAAGAACGTCGACGCGGACGTCGAGATGGAGGACAGCCATGCTCTCGACATGTCAGCCGCTGACGCCACCACCACTACACCCGCCAACAAGGCCCGCTCGACTGCTTCCGACGACATTATGGACGACGCGCCCTCGCCCGTCGCCTTCCGCTCCATGACCCGCCGCACCAGCACTAGGATCGCCTCGGCTGCTGCCCAAAAGGAGCTGGCCATTCTCGAGGCACACGAGCAGACACTCAAAGAGCAGAAAGCCGCCAAGGCTGCTGCGAAGGCGAAGGCTGCATCTTCTACTGCCAGCACGTCAGCCCCCACCTCCGCTCCCAATCTCTTTGCTACTGGCCGTAACGTCCGCCGTCCGTCTGGCCCTCGTTCTTGGGAATCTCTGACTCCTTTTGAGAACGAAAACGTCTTTTACCCAGAGCAGTTTTACGACAATGTCACCATGGCCACAACCACGTCACTGGCTGCCCCCTCGGCCACGCCCAACCCAGAGACGTCTGCCGAGACTCCCGAGAAGACCGAGTCCACCGAGCAGGCTGACCAGGCTGACCAGGCTGACCAGGCTGATGCTGCTGCCGCCGAACAGAGCACCCCTCTTCCTCTTGCAAAGGACGGCATTGACACCCCCGCGGCTACCGATCTCGAGGCTGCTCTCCAAGAAAAGATTGCCGCCGACACGCGTCTCGAAGAGGCTGCCGCCGCTGCCGCTGCTGCTGGCACCTCTTTTGCTTCCACTGTGGCCACGCCTGATATTGTCATTGACAGCGCCACCGGCAGCAACTCGGCCACGCCTGCACCGCCGACGCCCATTGACTTGCCCACTGCCTCTGCTGATCTCACGGTTGCTGCCACGGCGCCTGTCACGGCTGCTGCCACACCCAACGCTACCTCGGAAGATCTTGAGACAGAGACGCCTACCGGTACGACTTCTGCTCCAGCCGCCAACGCTGCCGCCGCCACCTCCTCCACACCCACCCCAGGCCGCAAGCCCATGTGGAAGAAGCAGTACCGTTTCAACAAGATCCGCGATCCCAAGGAGTTTGTCGACGCCCTCAAGGACCACAAGGACATGAGCACCGACGACCTTTTCGCCTGTCTCGCCCACATGAATGATACACTCCTAGCATGGCAGGAAGAGTACAAGCTGTTGAGGGGTATTGCCGACGACGAAGAGAATGCTGTCCGCCGTCGCCAGCAGGACGCCACGTTTGAGAACCGCACCCTCATGGCCTTGAAGAGGGGCAACGTCGACACCGAGATTACCGAACGCGACTTTGTCGTCAAGGGCATCCGTGCACCCGAGTCGCTGGCCGATCCTATCAAGCGCCACGCTCGCCAGCAGGACAAGCTCATGTCCCACATTTACCTGTTTGAGCACGATCCCCGGGACTCTATGATTAGCCGTCAGGACCCCGTGGCGCAGCGTGAGGGGCTGCAAAACACCCGTCTGCGCAACCGCCCCAAACAGACCCTTAAAGCGGCCGAGGCCGAGGCGCTGGACGATGGTATGGGCGTCGGCCGCCGCACCCGCCGCAACCGCAAGGCTGCTCTAGATGATGAGAGCGGTGAAGGAAGTCGGGCCGGTACGCCAGTCCCAACATCTGCACCGGCTGTTTCAGCTCCAGCGCCGACTACAGCCACCCCCGCCAACCCGCCTGTCCGCGGTCGCCGTGGCCGGCCGCCTGGCCCCGCCACTCTGGCCGCTAAAGCAGCAGCGGCCGAGGCGGCTGCCCAAGCTGCTGCTGCGGCTGCTGCCGAAGGCAAGACAGACGACGATGATGCACAGACCGACTCTGCTGCTACTTCTGGCGTCGCTCAGACACCCACCAAGCGTGGTCGTCGTGGCCGTGTCCCGCGCAGCCAGCTGTCCGAGTCTGTGGCTGTCGATGATTTGGAGGAGGAGAAGCCGTCGACTGCTGCCACCTCTACCATGCCGTACACCAACCGTCGTGCCAGTGCTGCCAACATGCCGCCTCCTCAAGAGAAGCCGTCTGCCACCACATCGACGACCGTCTCGCCCCTCGCTAGTGGTCCTGGTCGCAAGCGCCGTCGTGGCCGCAAGCCCAACAGTCTGTTGCGCCAGGAAGCTGCCGAAGCAGCTGCTGCCGCTGCCGCTGCCAAGGGAGAGGCCGGAGACGAAGACGGTGAAGGCGATGATGACAATGGCAACGACGGCAACGACGGCGACACCACCGAGAACGGCCAAGACCCGACCTACGACGACGGCGACGAGACCGCTACAGAGTCGCCCCAGCACCACGATGGCCGTGGCCATAACGGCTATGGTAGTGGCCGTGCTGCCGCCGCCAAGCGCCAGCGTACATCTGTCCTCCTCAAAAAGGACGGCACGCCCGACCTGCGTCGTCGCCGTACTTCTGAAATTGGTCCCCGCAGCTTCTACTCAACTGGTCGCGATAACCACGACGAGCCTGCTCGTCCTGGTTCGTCTGCTTCGTCCAACGGAAACGCCAACAACGCCAACGCCAACAATGCCGACGACTCCAGCTATGCTTTGCGACCCAAGCGTCGTCGCAAGTTCCGTGCTGTCCACAATGGTGTTGATGACGAGGAGGAGCAGGATGAACAGAAGGAGCAACAGCAGGACAACGCTGGCGAGGATACTACTGCCAATGGTCCGCCAACCAAGAAGCAGAAGCGTCGTCGCCGGACAACCACGCAGTCCATCCAGGAGGAGTCGGCCGATACCAGCATGCAGGATGTCGGCACACACCAGGAGCCCCAAAGTGTCCACGGCACTCCCGCTCCTCAGGACCAGCAGCAGCCGTACCCGCCGCCGATGCACAGCTCGTCCATGCCCTACGATCCATATGCTCATCAGCAGCCGCCACACTCCTCTCAACACCAACAACAGCAGCCGCCGCCGCCATATGGTCAGCAGCAATATCAAAACCAGCAGCAGCAGCCCCCCGTGGCTCAGAGCCAGCAGCCGCACCAGCCGCACCAGCCGCCACCGCCTCATCACCAGCAGCGGCAGCAGCAGCCTGCTCCTTACTATGGGCACGGTCCCATGGACGGCCACCCGTCGGCCTCGGCTGCCTACTATGGACACCACGCACCGCCGCCGCCGCCTCCTCAGCAGCAGTCTGGATACAGCATGAGCCCCTACGGCCAGCCCATGCAAGCCTACCAGTCGCAGCCCATGTACTACGGTCATGGCCAGCCGCCGCCGCCGCCCCAGCAGGCATACCACCACCAGCCGCCTCCCCATCAGCAGGGCCCTCCTGGTCCTCCTGGTCCGCCCGGCCCGCCGCAGAGTGTCAACAACCTGGCGCCTGCGCCCCAGCAGGCTCAACAGCCCCCTGCGCAGGCACCTGCACCACCCTCTTCTGGTCGCCAACGTACGACGTTCAAGATCAAGAACTACACGCCCGCGCCTGTCGCGCCCTCTGCTGGTGTCCATGCCTTTACGCAAATGATGCCTAATGCCAAGAACGGACCCAACACGCCGGGCAGTCACCGCCACAGCCTGGGAGGCGCCCCATCCGCGTCGTCGACCCCCATGGTCAACCACACACAGTTCGTTCCGCATACCCCCAGCGGCCCTGGCAGCGACCACGGCGGTTATGGCAGTCCGGGTGTCGGCGGCACGCCTGGTGGTCCGCCCGGTGGATCCGGTGGTCCAGGTAGCACGCCCGGTGCCGACGGTGACGACAAGGACTACCGCCAGATGACCAAGAGTGAAAAGATGTCGCACTCAATGAAGAGTAAGTTTTTTTTTGTGTCCTCGCTTCGCTCGCTTCCCCTTTCCCTTTGTTTGCCCGTCCTGCAGCTCGCTTCGCTCGCACTCCCCCTTTACTCGTCTCCTTCGCAGCTCGCTGCGGTCGCTACTCAGTCGTACTCTTGCTAACAGTTCACAGCCCGCTGGGCCAACGGTTCCATGCAAGCCGCCGTCGCAAAACGCAAGGCCACTCTCGCCGCCAAAAAGGCCGCTGCCCAACAAGCCCAGCAAGTCGCTGCTGTCACTGGTGGTGGCCACCCGGGCGAAGGTAAGGGCAACAGCAACAGCCCCAACGACTCGCTGGGTCCGCAAGCCCAAGGCCCTGGATCGACCACGGGGTCCATCAGTGGTCCGCCAGGCCCTCCTGGTCAGGGTCCTCCTCCTCAGGGTCCTCCCCCCCACATGGGCGGTCCTCAACACATGGACTATGGTGCTCCTGGCCCTTACCATCACCACCAACAACAACACCCGGACATGATGCAGGCTCAGGGCCAGGGTCAGCCGGGTCCCTACGATCATCCTTCTCACAGTATGCACGGCCACCCCAACAACAGCGGTCACCCCCACAACAATGCCAGCGCCATGTACCCCGGTCCCGGCTCGTCCCGTCAAGCGGCTTAGAACGCCTTGTGGTGTCTGCGTCCGGGCCACCGTCCCGGCGTGGCCATAATCGGTCCTCCGCGTCTTCCCTAGGAGGGTGATGATGTCAAGAATGGTGGTGGTGTTTTTAACAGTGGTGAAGACGTTCACATCGACGATGCTGGCTCAATTGCCTCGGATCTGCTCGATGGCGGGTACGAGATCGACTTTAAATATTGGTTCGAACAGTCGAGGTGTTAGAGCCATCGAAATAGCTGGTGGATTTGTTTTGTTGTTTCGTCATTCAGTTTGTTATTTTCCTTTTTTTGTCTTGTCTCTCTTCTGCTTTTCTTGCTTGTTTTCGTCTCGACCGGAGCCTCTCCTGTCTTTGAGACTCATCTGTCTGTGTTTTACCCTTTGCTTGGGGCGTTGGATGCATATAAAAAAGGAGGTGCATTGCTTGGTACCAGCCCTGCCGTTCTGTTTTTGTCTGCGCTTTCTGTTTCTCTTTCACCATTGTCTGTTTTCTTACGTCGCCTGACGTCCAAACTGTTTAATTCTCGTTGCTTTTACATTTACAGTTAATTCTCAGTCTTTTCTGTGTTGAGTCTTCTTCGTTGTTTAATAGAGGACACAGACACAGCATACAATACACACACATACACATAACTCGCATTGTCTGCAACATAATTGAAATGAATCACATGTCTATGTCTGCACATTGTTGAGAACTTTTCTTCTTTTTTTTCTTCTGGACGAAGTAGTAAGACGTAGAAAAATGAGACGTAAAAAAAAAAGAACAGCCGAGTTTCAAATGGAAATAAAAAGTAAAATATAAACTCCCCGTCTGTCGTTCCCAGAAGCAAAGGTCTACCGTCAATGTTGTCGACGTACATGATCTTCGCCTCCTTCTTTTCTTTTTTCTCTCTTCCCAAAATAGCCCTTTCCGTCCGTTTTTCGTTTGTATGCCGGTAAAACAAAAACCCCTTACATGACGACACCCGAGTTGCTGGCAATACGCTAGACGTTGTTAGCAGTGAACATTCTAATTGGAATCTCGGGGTATAACATACAGGCCACAGCTCAGCAGCCTCCTTGCCGACGGGGCCGGTAATGGCCGAGCCCTTCATCTCGCCCTTGGGGTTGACAATCACGCCGGCGTTGTCCTCAAAGTACAGGAAGACACCGTCGGTGCGCTTCCACGGCTTGGACTGGCGCACAATGACGGCAGGGTGGACCTTCTTCCGCAGCTCAGGCTTGCCCTTCTTGACGGTGGCCATGACCATGTCGCCAACACCGCCGGCCGGTAGCCGGTTCAGGCGGGCACCAATACCCTTGACGGAGATGATGTACAGGTTGCGGGCGCCAGAGTTGTCGCAGCAGTTCATGATGGCACCGACGGGGAGACCGAGGGTCATCTTGAGCTTGCCACCGGGGGCACCACGACTGGGGGAGGTTAGTGGATGAACAAAATGTAGTTGAAGAGCAATTCTTCAGATTGCGTCAAGCCAGATGATGCCAGTTGCCAGTTGCCAGATGCTGTCCAGATGCTGCCCACATGCCAAATTCGTCGTACACAAGTTCAGTCGAGAGTTGTCGGTGTCTGTACGTCGTCGAATTACTTCTGGTTGTAGTCCGTGGTGCTCGGGTGTGTCTTGTCGTCGTCGTGTGGTCCGTCCAGTCGAGCCTGTCGTTGGTCGCGAACCGCAGCTGGTCAATCGGCGTTGTCCGCCCAACCGTCGGGACAGCATTCGGACAACAGCGTCAGGTCTGTCGCCAAACATTCCATCCTCCGTATCCCACAAGTGCCGCCCTTCGGTCTCGAGAGCAAACGTCGGTTCCAGCTGGTCGGTGACAAATTCGATGCGGTCGCAGATCCCAAATACCAGTCTCGAAGCCTGAATCGAAAATTCGACATGGTCTTCTCGGAGTTACTTGACGTTGAATTGGTCTGTCGCTAGTTGTCTCGTTCGTTCGGGTCGTCGTGCATCGTCGTGTTTGTCGTCCATTTCGATCTTCAATCCTCCATCTTCATCCTGGCTGGCAACTGTTCTGTCTTTGACGCAATCTGGTTCGCTTTCTTTCTCCTTCGAAATGTCGTCCAAATCAACTTACGAAAGCTTGGCCATTGCGACGGTTTGTGTGTGTGTGAAAAACGGGAAAAGGGTGTTGTGTTGTCGAGGGGGGTTGTCGTCGTCGTTTGAGTAGGAGAGGAGAGCAAAAAGAAGAGGGGGTTTCAAGATCGTGACGGGATTTCCTTCGAGCCAAAGCGAAAAGACCCAGCAAAAAAAAAAAATTGGTGCAAGCCCTCTCTCACAGTGCAGATGGAAAGTGCTCCACTCTTTGCAGGTGGGTAATTTTTGCACCAAAACTTTTTCGGCCCCGCCACAAAACTTTTTTCCGCACCAACGCAGTGGAGGACTGGAAGCAAAACCCTACTCTGGTTGTATAGTCACGTGTAATTACAGCTAAGATAAGATCTCGATAAGAGACAACATAGCGGCACGTGATGTGACAAAAAGCGGGTGGCGTCAGATTGAATGAGTACCAGCCGGCCAATCACCTTACATGCTCACTAACGCGAGCTGGTACATCCTTCTGTACGTATCCTGCACAAACTGCAAAGTACCACATTTTCAGCCCGACTTGCATCTTCATCCACGAGTCGACAGACATGACTGCTTCTGGTCCTCTTCAATTTCAAACAAACAATAGATTGTGGGAGCGATACAAAAGTGTTGAATTGTTTCTGTAGTTATTTAATAGTTTTGACGGTACACTTTTGATTTTCCTGCATTAATTCTGGATTTATTATTATGAGAAAATGTATCATAGAAATTTATTGAAATAAAATTCCAACTAAAATGAAATTGTTCAAGGTCATCACGAGCAATCAACCAAAATAAAACAATAACAACTAAAAAGCATACATTTTAATTATATTTCTCAATCAAGTTCCCTCTCAATTGCCTGCCATCACCTGTTGACACTTCCTCTTTGGCGATCGCCGCGGCCCTGACTGGGAGTCGATTCTCCGACCGCAACGTCAGATACAAATTTCCACCAATGGGTAGATTTCCTCCACCTTCCCCCCCTCCAGCCTCGCGTTCAGACCTACAAATGCTTGCAGCAACGTCAACACTGGCCATTGCTGTCTGCCCCTGTCATGTGCATGTGGTCTAGGATATTTAAGTGTGTTTCCTTCAAAAAGTCCATCATTCACAGCAGCCCGCTTAGCTGTCAAATTTCCCCATGGGGTGGATTGGGGTGGATGGGATGAGCCGGGGTCAAGATGGGTGAAGCTTTTGGCTGATGCTTGACTGTGGACTGGCCATCGCTTCGACCGCGGGGAACCATCGTATGGTCTGGGCATGGGCATTCAGAGGTCGGACAGGGATGCTTTGGACGACAGACGGCGAGTCATTCTGAGTCGGGCCATGCATCCGAGAGTGTCCTTTCTTTCCATCATTCTGTCGCTCTCATACCTCTCTCTTTTGCCTCTCCATCACATATGATCCTTGTCGTCCGTCATATCCGGTCCATTCGGGCAAAGATTGGCATCGCCATCCGAACTGCCCGCTTTCACAACTCACCCACGATTCCTCTTTCGACTGCACATCGCAGGGTTGCATTGCCTGAACGACTGCCTCCATTTTCTCTCTTCTCATTCAGTTTATCCCCTTTCTACTGCATTGGACCTGGGAAGATAGAGCGGGGAAAGGTCACGGAGGAAAGGTCAACGGAAAAACAAAAACAAAAACAAGCTTCTGGGTGCTGGCTCGGTGGTTGTCGGTGGTTGTATTTACGAGATATGGTGAGGAGGGTGTTGAGAAAGTCCGTCAGCACGTGAAGTAGTGATGATGGTTTCTGTGTGGAGAATCTCATATAAGACGGCCACGTTCCGCCAAGAAGCATAGGGCTATTGAGATGGAAATGTGCCAGTGCCTTGCAGACGCGACTCGCCCGTCTCTTAATATACTCTATTAGCCGGCAACCACATTCGTTTTCAATCGTCACCAGACAGCACTCAAGGACATCCACGTCCACGCCCACAGACATGAAGTTCCTCACCGTATTGTCGGCATTGGCGGCTGTCGCCGCTGCCGGCCCTTGCAAGCCGGCCGGCCATGTCTCTCCCCGCCCCGAGATCTCGGCGCACCCCAAGCAGCCGCGTCTGCCGATCCCGATCCCGCCGCGGCGCGACAAGGTGTGCTATGTCGAGACCCACGGCGACGGCGTGACGGACGACTCGTCGTACATTCTGTCGGCCTTCCACGACTGCAACAATGGCGGCCACGTCGTCTTCCGCCAGGATATCACCTATCTGGTTGGCACCGCCATGGACTGGACGTTCTTGAAGGACATTGATATTGGTGCGTGCACACTCTCGAGATTTTATTTGAATACAGGGGGCTAACAGCATAGACATCCAAGGAACAATCTTGTTCACCGACGACACCGACTACTGGCAGGCCAACTCGTTCAAGTTCATCTACCAAAACGTCACCTCCTTCTTCAAGCTCGGCGGCGAGAACGTCTTTATCTATGGCGGCGGCACCCTCAACGGCAACGGCCAGGTCTGGTTTGATCTGTATGCGGAAAACATTTATACCCTGCGGCCTGTCCTCATTGGCGTCGACGGCCTCAAGAACAGCGTCATTGCCGACCTCAACCTGCGCCTCAGCCCCATGTACTACCACTTTGTCGCCAATGCCAGCAACGTCGTCTTCAGCGACATTACTATTAGTGGTGCATCGTCGAGTGCCAACGTGGCCAAAAACACCGACGGCTGGGATACCTACCGCAGCAGCGACGTCACTATTATGAACTCGGTCATCAACAACGGCGACGACTGCGTCTCCTTCAAGCCCAACAGCACCAACATGCTCGTCGAGTCGCTGTCCTGCACGGGCAGCCACGGTATTAGCGTGGGCAGCCTGGGCCAGTACGTTGGCGAGTATGACATTGTCGAAAACGTCTGGGTCGGCAACATTAGCATGCACAGCACCACCGATGGCGGCCGCATCAAGGTCTGGCCCAACACCCCCTCGGCGCTCTCGGGCGACCTGCAGGGCGGTGGCGGCGACGGCCGCGTCGACAATGTGACCTTTGACGGCATGCTCATTGACAATGTCGACTATGCCATTGAAATCACCCAGTGCTACGGCCAGAGCAACCTGACCCTGTGCACAGAGTACCCGAGCCCGCTGACGATCACCAACATTGTCTTCAGCAACTTCCAGGGCACCACCTCCACCAAGTACGCGCCCGAGATTGGCGCGTTTGCGTGCTCGTCCACCGCCGTTTGCAGTGAGATCTCGGCCATCAACATTGACGTCGTCAGCCCCAGCGGCGGCAACCAGGCCTATTGCCTGAACCAGAACGAGGCTGCTCTGGACGTCACCTGCACCGATGTCTGGAAGGGCTTCAACTAGGGAAGGCGATGGCGAAGGGAGCTTTGAGGGGGTGTTCATCATTCATTTATTCTTCGTACTCTGTACTTTCTTTTCGTGTACTTATTCATACTTTCATTTGTAATCATAACGGCCGTGTTTGCCGCTCTCAAAACTTGCGCTTCTTGCGTACTGGCGCTGCATGCTTCTCAACTGCCTTTTGTAGAACTTCGGCCTTCTTCTTTGCATCCTCCTTGGGCGGTGGAGGTGGAGCTGCAGCTGGCTTTGCCTCCTCTTCTTCTTGTGCAGCTTTCCGTTTGCCAGTGTCTTCTTCGTCTGAGCCATCGTCTGTTGGCTCTTTCTTCACGGCAGTAGGCTTCCCCTTGCCAATGCGACCAAGGCCGCCCTTGGCTTTGGCTGGGGCCGGCTTAGGTGGTGGACTGTCGGCAGCTTTTGGCTCAGGTTCCTCTTCGGGTGCAGCCTCAGCCTCTGGCTCCTGCTGCAATTCTGGTTCTAATTCTGGCTCTGGTTCTGGCGTAGGTGCCTTCTTCTTTCCACCAATCCGGCCAAGCCCCTTCTTTGCCGGCTTCGTTCGTAATGATGCTGTTGTGACCGTGGGTGTTGGCTCCTTGTCGTCGTCGCTCTCAGTAGCCGCCACCTTCTTAGCCACTTCCTTTTCAGCCGCTCGAGTCTTTGGTGGTTCTAGATCGTCGCCATCGGATGCTGTCTCATCACCCGAGTCGTCTTTCTCTGCTGGTGGCGGCGATGGCGGCGGCGGACTTGATGCCTTGGGCTTCTTTCCTATCGCACCGAGACGGCCAATCTTGCCCAGTCCTGCCTTTGGCTTCGCTGGTGTAGGTGATGGAGTTTCTTCCACCACAGGCTTTGCTTCTTCGATCTCTTTCCTGGGCGCCTTGGTCTTCTTTGGTGTTGCTTCTTGAAAACCATCGTCAGGTAGCTGGTCAACGTCCATGGTGTCGTCGTTACTGTTTGCAGACTGCTGGCTGTTGCTGCCCTTGGCTGGACCAGTGCGGTTCATAGGCACACCCAGCCCCGTTCCCAGCTCCTGCCACCAGTTTTCGAGTGTCGATGAGGGCTGTGATGATGTACCAACTGCTGCGTCGTCGAATTGCAGTCCGCTCCCACTTCCAAAGGCTTCCTCGACTAAATTCGTTGTTTTGTTCGCATCGTCGTCCTCATCTGCACCATTCTTTTTGGCCTCCTTTTCCATCTGCTTCCGAAAGTTTGTCTCGTCAAACCGTGCCAGTCCTCGCACCCGGGCTTCCATGTCGCGCCGTGAAATCTTGCGACTTCCTCGGCCGCCACCGACTAGCGTGGGGAACGCGCTCTCTACGCCAGCGCCCATTGCCTCCAGCTTGTCCGCCAGCTTGTTGATCACCGCGTCCTTGTCTTGTAAGGCCGCCACCAATCGGGCTTCGGCACGCTGGTGTGCCGCACGGTTCTGAATGAGGGGTTCCACCAGGTTGGAGGCGATGGCTGTCGCAGACTGCTTCTTGAGGTAGATGGGCCACTTCAAGGGTTGCAGGCCGGCAGGCAGAGCGGACGTTGTGTGCAGTACCAAATCGCCCTCTTGCTTGGGTGACATGGCAATCGACAGCCGCGCGTCGGCGTCGCCCTCGAACGCGGCCTGCAACTTTCCCAAAAACACGCCCATTTGTTCACTGTCGTAGCTTGGGTCGATGGTGGTGTTTTCCTGGAACGCGCGCATGCAAATATCGCGGCGCTCGAGGCGTTCGGCCCAGACGTGCGCGAGGTCCGTCACGTACACGCTGTAGGCGGCCGGGCCGAACGAGGTGGCGACGAGCAAGACAGGGACGTCGGGGTGGGTGGCCGGCAAAAGCCGCCATTCTCGGCCGTCGTCCATATTGAAGGGTGTGTGGGAGAGGGAGGTAAAAGTCGAGAGCAACGCGTTTTGTCGACGTGCGTAAAAGTGTGTTGATGTTGGTGACGTTAAGGTGCAGGCAGCGCGTGGTGGAAGCTTGAATCGTCTTAGCCTAGAAAAAGTGGACCACGTCGAGCTCTCTTCAGCAGGCACAGAACACTGACACTGACAGAACAACATAGCCAATCGTTATCATGCACTTACAAGCAACATATTCAAAGGTACTCCAACCGGGTATCTTCCCATTAACTATGAACAAATACCAAACAGAACAGAACCCCCCAAAGGATATAGACAAAAATGGTGCCGAAATACAAGAATCTCTGTTGTCCATATCTAGAACACCGTGCGACCCCTGTAGCGAGAATGGTAAAAAATCCAACAAAAATGCCAACAACCAAAAGCACCAAAGCACCAAAGGCACCAAAAAAAATCAAACGTGACAGAATACCAACTATAATCAAAATGGGTACGCCACAAACAAAAAAAAACCAACAGTCCCCTACGTACTTCTATTATGCGTCTTAAAACAATGCGCCCCTAAATGTCGTGATATTCCAAGTAAATGTGCGAAAAGTTGTGCGGACACCGTTACAGACCGTGCGAGCTCCACACGCCGTTGGACATGCCGCCCAGCGTCTGGCTGAAATCTTGCCAGTCAAAATTCTCGTCTATGTCGTCCATCTTCATGTCGTTGGCGTCCGCCAGCATACCGGGGAGCTGGTTGCTGCCGTTGTCCATGTTGTCGTTGGTCCACAGCCATGGCGGCGGGTAGTCCTTGACAATGGCATCGACGAGCGGTGTGGCCTCGGGTTGTGAAGTCGAGGGGTTGCCGGTACCATTGTCACCAGCAAGCGCCGGGTTGGTAAAGGCCAACGAAGGGTCGGTTGAGTACTGGGCCAGCGTCATGTCCTGGCGCGGCATATCGGCGCTGGCAAACGAGCCAAACACTTCGGCCGGGCCGCCAGCCGCATTCTTGCCCAGATTGAGGACCGAATACAAATCGGCGGGCTCAAAGGTCGGGTTCGAGAAGACGTTATCCAAAACCTTGTTGGCCGGGTACATGGGATCGTTGGAAACTGGCTCAGTTTCACCCTGCTGCTGCTGATCCTGACCCTGCTGCTGGCCGTGCGCCATCGGAGGCTGCGGCAGCTGCTGCTGCATCTGGAGGTTGCCACCCGCCTTGTTGGTCGACATACCGCCAATGGGCGTCGAAGGGTTCTGGGTCGAGGGGTTCATCGAGGAAACGGCCGTCGACGCGATCGGTGTAGGCTCGTCGATGAGATGCGGCGCACCGACCAGGCGGAGCCAACGCTCGCGCCACTGGAGTCCGTCGAGGCTGCCGTGGTAGGCCGAGAACATGGTGGGGTTGAGGCGCGAGCGGTCCTCCTTGTCGAGGCGTGCCACCTCTTCAGGGTCGGCCCGCAGGCGCTCAATTTCGGCATTTCTGTGCTTGCGCGCCTTGTTATACAGTGCCTTGAGAGGCACAAACAGCGATGCATTGTCGGTCATCTTCTCGTGGTCGTGCGGCTTGGTGGACGACATGATCGAGTTGAGGCCGTTCCATGCGCGCTCGACCGAGGCACTCCAAGGACGACGTCCAGACTCGATCAAAGCGTAGGCTACAGCTTGCCACTGGGTGTAGGTCTGAAACAGCCAGCGCCACTGCTTTGTGCGCGAGTCCATGGTCAGAATATAGCTGTACTCAAAGAGCTCCGTGCAAGCTGTGAATAGGCGGTCGCGGACGTCACGCGACATGGCCTCGTTGGCGGGGCCGGGGAACAAGACGGGCTGGTAGATAACGAGCGTCATCTTGGCGCAGATCACGCGAGCAATGTTCGCGGCCACCCAGAACATGGGATTGCTCTGTGCGTCGCCGTGCTTGAGGTAGACGTTCTCGACGCGGTCGTAGACTTCGTGAATCATGCGCTCGCGGTCTTCAAGAGTCAGCGACGCATCGCCTGGCTCAATCGGGCCCATAGCCGAATGGATAGCATGCAGGCGGCGTGCGACGCGGCAGATCTCAAAGCGGATCAGGGCAAAAGTCATGTCGGTGGCGCCTTCGCGCGAGGGAGGGAGAGAGGTGCTCTCGGGGCTAATGTCGGTGTCGTTGATGTTGAGGGGCGGTAGCGTGTCGACACCCTGTTCAAGGATGGTCAGGTCGGTACCCTGGTCTTCGGCGCAACGCATGTCGAGGATACAGAGGGCCCAGAACAGGCGACGGCGCATCTCGATTTCGAAAGGCGACAGGTTCGAAAAGTTGGTACCATCACGGTGGAGGCCGATGGAGTGGCAGATGCGGATGGCCAGACCTGTGAGGGTCCATGCAAGACGGGTATCTTCCTGCTTGCGGACGAGGACGAGCAGTAGCACAAAGGCTTGCAAGGTGACGAGATCAGACGAGATGAGGAAGTTGGCCTTGGCGAGGGCCTGCTCGAGCGCAAAGCGGTACTTGTTGACGAGTACATTCTTCTCAGCCATAAAGTTGGTTTGAATCTAATAGGGGTTAGCTTGAGTCGCCGAGCGACAGTAAGACGGAGATAAGGGGACTGACCTCGCTCTCTTCTAATGAGTTGACCGCAGCGTAGTAGATGGCAAACATCAGGGCCTCCGCTGCGGGGGAGATGTTGTCGAGGTTGGTGCGTGCATCACGGATGACCTTGCTGGTGGTTGGAATATGCAGAATCTTGACAACAGGGTCGACATTCTCCTGATACACCTGCCAGATGTAGGGTATTTGAGAGGGAAGCGGGTGGAGCGGACGCAGGTCGACGGTGCTCGACTGGAAGCCAAAGATAAAGGCATGGTGGTCGGCCTCGGGGCGGTCTTCGTCGTCGTGGCCGGGCGTGCTGTCGGCGTCGGACAATTCGCTGTCGGACTCGGAGATGCGTTGTGTCTCTGCGCGGAGTTCGTCGAGCTATATACGGAGCGCGCATATCGTGATTAGTAAGTGCAGGAGAAAATAGCCAGGGAAAACCAACAGCGTGCAATGGTAGCCAAAGCACACCGCAAAAAGACAAAACAAAAAAAGTACACACCTCGTCGTTGATCTTGCTCCAAAAGGCGCTGCTCACGTAGCGCGACCGGCCGTAGTCGTTAATCATCAGCCGACCGAGCTGCTTCTGTGTGTCCTTGGTCTGCTTCACGAGCGAGCCGTAGCTTGAGTTGCGGCCCACCAGACGGCCCGGGCTGTTGCCCGACGTGCCTCCTTGCCCAGCATGCGCCAGCTTGGGAGACTGACCCCACGAACTTGAGGCGCTCGGTGTCGTGCTGTGGTCCAGGCTCGTGCGCGGAGCATTGCCGTCGCTGCCGCCAGCGGCCGCCTCGGGTGAATTGCTATTGCTGGGAGGCAGCTTGCCGCTCGTGGCCTCCATCTCGACCTGCCCACTCAGCTCCTCGACGATGCCCTCGAGCTTGCGCAGGCGCTTGAGCAGCTCAATCTCGCGCTCGCTGGACTGGTGCGGCTTGAGCGCAATGGGGTCTTTGCGCCGGGGCCGGCGCGGGGCGCGCTCGGGTGCAGGGAAGATGCAGGGCACCATGGCGCGGCGGCAATTGGAGCAGGGCATGAGCTTGTCGCAGCGGACCTTGCGTCGACGGCAGGTCACACAACTGCGAGGGTTCAATTCGGAGCTGGGCGCGGATGTGGGTGTGTACACAGTGGCACCCGCCATGGGTGGCATGGGCTGCGCTGCGGCGTGCGCATGGGCCTGGCCGGCGACATGGTGGTTATGGCTGTGATTCTGGTTCTGATTCAGGTTGTTGTTGCCCGACGGGGCGATCGGCGGATATGCGTCATGCTGTGATGTGACGGTGGGCGAGGGCGATTCGATGTCGGGCGTTTGCTGAAGAGGAAGATTGAAGGAGTTGTCGGCCATGATTCGGTTGGAGAAGCGGGTGACGGATAGCGGATAGCGAGAAAGACGAGAAGAGGGGAAGGGGGTGGTGGTGAGGGGGAGGGAAAAGGAAGAAGGGAAGGAGGAGAGGAAGCAGGCGCGGATAGCGACGGAGATGAATAGACGATAGGAGGGAAAGATTAGGCGAGAAAAGTCGACGAAGAGAAGAGAATTAAGGGTGGGAGAGAGAAGAAGGAGAAAAGAAGAGAAGAGAGATCACGGCGACAACAAGACGTAACTGAGAATCAGAGAGACGAGGAGAGGAGGTGACGAGAAATAGCAGAAGAAGGAAAACAAAGGGCAGAAAAGTAAAAGTAAAATGGGGAAAAGAGAACAAAAAGTAATAAGAGCCAAAAGTGGAAGTAGCCGCCAAAACGATGGGCTAAAGAAGCGGGCAAAAACAACGGCGATAGCCAATGAGAGGCGGACGCTCAGTTCCAGCGTAGCGTGTACTTGGGAATCTTTCGCTCTTTGAGGGTGGGAGGCGGACGAGGTTGACGACGAGAAGCAGCTAGCTATAAAAGCCTCATCTCCAATTGTCGCGGGCCGGATGCCTGTGAGGTTGCACTTGTTGTTTGGTGTGTTGGAGAAAGGGGAGAAGAGTTGTTAGAAATCTGGACTCTTTTGAGACTGGGAAGAAAAAGGGGACAAAAGTATCCGTGGAGAAGACAAATCGTCAAAAGTGCAAGAGCAAGTGCAGGAAGGTGTGGATGGCGGGGGTGGTTCCTGCTGACTAGGACGGTCCAGTGAAATGGGAAGGAAAGAGGTGGGTTGTTTGCTGCGCAATGGCTGTCAGAAGTCAGAGAGACAGGAAGGAACGGGTGCGTTGAAGTGGATGCGTGCACAAAATGACGGCAGAGTTGCAATCCGATGTGATTGATGGGAAGGAACGGAGAGGAGAAGACGTAAAAGTGAGAAGGAGCGTGCAGCGAACATGGAGCCCATGAAAAATTAAGCCGGATCGGGGAGGAGCGACAACGGCTCGCAGAACGATTGACGGAAGGCACGTTTCGTAGCAGGTACAGAGCGTCACAGAGAGTACAAAGAGTTTGGATGGCATGTGGTGGGCGGCGCAAGTATCTCAAAGTAGCTCAGCTTTCGAGGAGCGCAGGGGCGCTTATGTCATTTTCGTGAGAAGCAGGAAAAAAGTCACAAAATAGTCACAAGGCCAGCGACGTTAGCGACGCCAGCGAACGCCAGCCGCGCCGTTAAATTTTGAGTTCCCTACGTGCGGCGCAAGTTAGACCCGACTGACTGCCGTTTCTTACGTGCCCAGATGCCGTCGACTTTTGTAATCAATGGGCGGAGCAGATAAAACAGACAAAACAAGGCAAAATTTACAAAACGGGAGACAAGAAGAGCTAGAAGGCTTGGAAGAGAAGGCCTAGAAAACGAGGATCCCCAGAAAGAAGGAGCGCAGAAGGACAAAACGAAACTAGAAAGAGAACGTCCTAGAGAAGGTCTAGAGAAGGGCCAGAGAAGGGCCAGAGACAGTTAAAAAGCGAGGCCGAGGATGGCAGGCACGATCTATGCAGTCCTCTTAATTCGGCGAGCACTCCACCTGCCCGTGCAAAATCCGAGGTTGACAGACGGAAGGTGCGATCTACGGAGGATAGACGAGAGGGAGGGGAACGAACTGAACAGGAAAGAGTAGAGGAGGAAAGAGCGGCTGTCGACGGATGCTATTCTCCTTTGTGTGATGTGAGTTTATGAGTTAAATAAACGGCTCACGGCAAGGAAAGAAGGAAGGGCGCAGATGCACACCGCACATCACGCTTGCATGCAGGAAGACTCGGCCGCTTGAAGTGATTGACGCCGAAACCGAGCAGAAGGATCACCTTAAAATGCCAAGACGATCCATCGATGGCACTTTTGGACCGCCAAAGCCCTGTCACCCAAAAGAACCTCCAAAAATGAACCTCTAAATCCTCCGTGCATACAAGCACCTCATTGAGGGCCGGCAGCCGGAACTCTCCGCGACCGGGCAGCATAACTCTAATTGACATTCTGGGAGAAAACAGGAAATTTACACTCGACAGACTAAATGAAGAAGCAAAAATGGTGAGCAATTGATATCGTTTTGCCTTTGTCTGACTGGTTCTGTTTTGCCATCGAGAAATCTCGGAGGGCGGTCACGTGGGCCCAAAGCTCGGCTCTTGGCTAGTTTATCACTGGGAGGGGGTCGAAATGTCGGTCATTGGGGTTCATTGGGCCTGGCTAGCGCCATCGCTTCAACGGCAACAAGACCGCCCAAGCGGGCCCGCATACTGGCGCTGGTGTTGGTGTTGGCTCGAGCTGCCTCTGTTCCCTTCCTATGGACTACAATGTCCAGGTAAAGAAAAGAGGGCTTAGCCAATCCAGTGCCGGCAAACAAGTTCGGCCTATTTATGATTCGCGGGTCGTCTTCGCTCAGAGGTCTCGATGGCACTTTCAAACATTCTTCCAAACGATATACGATAAGATGATAAATGATAAGATTATGGTGTCTCATATGTACATATCAAGCTCTATATTTGTACAAGTATATGCTCCCGCCCTTCACGGTCGTCATCTCTACAATTTCCCCGTCGCCTTGACTTTGGGCTTGACCTCCATCTTGGACACCACGTCGGCCCGCTTCACCAGCTCCAGTTCCCGCGGCGGACCGGGCGGCATGTTACCCACGACGACAACGCGGAAGTGGTCACCGCTGCGGCCGCTGCTTTTGAGCTCGGGACCGGGGTAGTCCAGAGCCAGGACGGCACGGCCACGCTCGTCACCAGGCAGCATGCCAATACCTCTTGGGCTGATGACGCGGTCGGCAAATGACACAAACGTGGCTGGGTCCTCACCGGGAGCGGGTCCGCTGTGGACGAGGTCGTTGACGGCACGACGCTCAGCTGCGTAATGGTCGGCGGATGACGAGCCGCTTGGCAGAGCCGACGGGCCCTTGAGGAGAGGCGCAAGCAGCGACAAAATGTACAGCTGCGGCGGGAAGAGGATAATGTCATTGTTGCGGGCACGGTCGATCCAGGCCTGGACAGTGGCCCACTCGGCCTTGGTGACCTCGGTCTCGTCGGCCGAGGCACCGCCGTTGTTGTCGAGGTTGGCAGCGGCGCCGGCGTCGGAGGTCGTCTTGGTGTTGTCGGCCAGCGGCAGGAAATAGAGGTACATTTGTGTGGTATAGCGGCGCGGTAGGTTCGGTGGCGTCAACCAGCGTGTGAACGGTATTAAGTTTTCTGACAGTCAGCGGGGAACGGTATCAAAATGCTACGCAGGGCTATGCCGGGACTCACCACTATCAGCAACGCCGCCGACACTCTTCAGCCAGTCCTCGAAGCGGACTTTGTCATTGGCCACGCCGACGCGCGCCTTCTTGCTGGCCGTCTCCTCGACCTGGAGCAGTGCCCGGTTCTCAGTCGACGCGACAGCTTCTTGGCCAGCCGCCCGGGCCAGCAGGATGCCGCTCTCTTCAAAGGTCTCTCGGATGGCGGCGATGCGGTACGAGGGCCCGTCGGCATGGCGCTCGGGGCTGTCAATGGCTGGGGTAATGTCGCCCTCGTGGAAGTTGCTCAAGTTACCGCCAGGGAACACGTGGGCGGACGAAAAGGTACCAGTCTGGCGGCGATGTAGCAGCAAGATCTCGTTCTGGGGAGAGATGACGACGACACTAGAGCTGGGAGCCGGGATGCTGGGTGTCTTGGACTGGCCGCCGCCCTTTTTCTTGTCTTTCGGGGCGGGCATGTCGGCGGGTGTGTTGCGGTAGGAGGTTGTACTATGGAAGGCTCGACGGGTAGAGTGCGAGGTTGAGATGGAAGTCGGGGTCGAAGTCGAGATCAAAGGGAGGGCAGGTGGTCGGTTGGAGGTTATCGGAGTGTAGGATCTGCTTTGGGACAAGGTAAAGCTACGTAGTTGTTGGTTCTGGGGTAGTTCCTGATATGCCAGGGGAGTGGTATTGGAAGCCGGTCTCAGCACGTGAAAGAGGAGTTGCTGTTGTTGGTGATGGCAGTGTACTATTCTTGTAAGCCGAGATGGTGCCCTCATTGGACGTAGACCGTGCATGGTGTGGCTGTCCAAAGAGCTGCCAGAAGGGAGAGGGTGTGGGAGAGTAGTGAGAGTAAGAGTGCGAGTGCAAGCTAGAAAGATAGAGAGCTGTAAGTCAGCGTGTAGTTGAGAGACAATTGTGTTGTAGACGTAGACCCAAGCGGTGGGCGGATAACGCTTAGCGGCGATGCCGAGGTTGGCAAGCCTTGGTGCGTTCTAGCGATAACGGCGTCATTGGCCTGATTTGTCGTCGTCTTGTAGCGGCTTTAGGTGGAGAAAAGGGCGGGGAAGCGCGCCCAGAGACATGGAGCTCGGGGCTTTCTCCGCACTTGTACACCCTTCTTTGGCTTCTCTGCACAACTCAGATGACTAACAAGCACTGGAGCGTAGTCGGTCCCAAAGCACTGTTTTGTGTTCTGACCGAGAGATGCCGTGACGTACGAATGAAGGCATATAAGTCAGGTCGTCATTCATTGGTCGCTCAAAACCAGTAAACAAAGCAATATGAAAGTCAAAAACGTGTAAATAGAGAGAGAGAACTGGCATAACCAATGCGTTCGTGTTTCCAGATCATAAGTATAAGTCCAAAGCATCATCCGATATCATAAACGCCAATCCAATCCAGAAGGCTGATAGCCAATGTAGAACAAGTGCACGCCGTAATATAAGCTCCTCAAAATGAACACTCACTCCTATCTTACCACTTCCTCTCTTTGCCCTGCAAGTTCTTGCGCCAGGTACAGCATACACTCTTGGACTCACACCACTTCTTGACGTCGCCTGGCAATACATCGACACCGGCGTATCCTGCTTTGCGGAGAGGCCCGTCGTTGAGCCACGCTGTAAACGTTTCGAGAATAATGGTGTCGTACATTAGAATCTTCTCGTGCCACGACGGCGCCGTCGGGTCGTTTGTCATGGGCGCACTGGTGACGGCCGTGGCAATGTAGCGAAACAGCTCCGATTCTTCGTAGGTCAGCGGTGCGTCGGCCAGGGACATGTCGGCTTCGTCTCCGTCATTGTCCATGTCGTTGTTTTCGTCTTCGTCAAGATCGGTCGCCACAATGTTGTCTTCGTCGATATCAATGTCAATATCGACGTCCTCGTCAACCGCCCGGGCCAAGTTGATAGGCTCCGGCGACGAAAAGCGGCCGTCGGATTCCGAGTCGTCAATCTCAAAGACTTCCGGAACCTTGCGTGTCTGCGATATTGCCTTTGCAGATGTTGATGCTGTGGCTTTTGCACTCGACTTGGCCGTCGCTTTGGCAGTCACCTTGGCTGTAGTGTGGATAGCCGCAGTGCCTGCGGCCGACGGCGAGACACTGCCCATGGGCAGGAAAAGAGCAGCTCGTGGCGATGTAGTCAAACTGCAAATTATTGATGCAGCAGGTTGTGTAGCAGCCGTTGCTTTTGGCTTTGTGACGCGTGGTGCTTTTGGCTTGGGTGGTGTTTTGACTGGCTCGGTGGCGATTGAGGCCGTATTAGCCTCGTTTGTCTGGGCCGTCACTGGCGCGGTTGAGGAAGGAGCGACCGGCGCTGGTTGTTCAGCCGGCACCGAATTTGGATGTTGCGCATCCCAACACTCATTCAACAGAGAAATCATGGCCGACCGCGCTTTTATCGTCTTGTAGCCATAGTCGGACACCTTCTTGGTGAGCTGTGCCGTTGACAGGATATCGAAATTGGGACGAGCTGGAGGTTCTTTCTCTTTTGCTGCTTTTGCTGCTTTGGCTGCCTTGGCTTTTGATGCTTTCGTCTCTTTCTTCTGAGTTTCTGCTGGTGCAGGTGTCGGCCCTGCTGGCGCTGTACTGCTCATTTCGGTCGCCTTTGCTTTTGCCTTGGCTGGCTGTTTGCCCTTTCCTCGCTGTGTCGCTTGTGTAGCCGTCGTCACGAGTGTCAGTGCAGGGGTGTCCTTCTCTTGGGCCTCCTTTTGTATGGCCTCTTCGGCCGCCCGCTGTGCCATGGCAATCACCTGGTGCGGGTCCTCAGGAAACTCAATGGCATCCTCGAGGTCAATGACATTGTCTCTCAAGAGACCGTCCTCGCCGCGCGCGGCCGCACCCCACAACTGCTTCTTTTGTGCTGTTTTGATGAGAGGCGCGGGTGTCTGCTGGCCAGTCAGGTCGACCATGCTGATTTCCGGATCAGAGTCAAACTCAAACTCGTCGATAATATCGAGCAAGCGGCCTGGTTCCCTCTCCAACTCGTCCTCTGCCGCATCACGATTGGACGTATGCATGGCCGTATGTAGGTGACGCAGAAACGTCGGCGACTGTTCTGTGGCCAGCTGACTCGACGTGCCAAACAAGAAATCTTGGCGCGTGGCTGCATCACGCGCCGACTCGGGCGACAGAAGGATAGGTTTACGCACTGCCGGCGCCTTCTTGCCTCGTGGCTTCTTGGCTGCGGCGGTTGCGCGCGCCGATTTGAGTTTGCGCAGCTTGGACATGGGCAGTCCTGGGCGTGCTCCGGGCTCGGCCATGGGCAAGTTCTCGTCCAGCACTTCGAGGGTTCGCTTTGTGGTCGTCTTTGCCGTCTTTGTTGTGGTATGGCCATCGCCTGTCACCGTCGGATCGGCATAGGCTGCCACGGCCAGCTCGGTCAGCGTCCGCGTTTTCTTCTTAGGAGCCTTGGACTTGGTTGGCGAGGTCTCTCTGCTGGTGGATTGGGCCGCATCGCCAATGGAGATGGCCTCAATGGCTTTCCGTTTTGTAAACGAGCTTTCTCGTGTGGTTGTCGTCGTGGTTGCTGGTCGGTTGCTCGGCTGTCCTTCACCCTCTTTGCAGCCATAGCTAGTCTGGAGGCTCTTGAAGACATTGTTTGACCGAGCGACCAGCTCACCTGGGGAAGAGGACCAGTCGGCCGGATGGTGGTGTACGCGAGACGTCTCACCAGTCGGAATGACGGTGTCGATTGGCGGCGGTGTCCAGTCGCGGCGTCGTTGCAGGGCAGACTCCAGGTCGCCGCTCATATACTTTGCCGGCTTTTCTTTGGGTATTGGTGGCAAGTCGGCCTCTGTTGTGGTAGCAGCTAGCTGAGAAGAGGGGAGGGTCTGGCTGTTGGCAAAGTATTTTGAATGTGTATCGCCAGCCGAAGGTCCGCTTCGTGTCGCGGCTTCTGGTGGGTCGCTGCTGAGCAGGGGCAGATCAAAATGTCTGTCGCGCCATGCTGGTCTTGACGTTTCGGTAGTCGCGACTGTTGTGAGAAGTCTAGCTGGCGGCAACACGGGTGACGAGGACAGCAGAATGACATCGCGAAGGTCTGGTGGTCCGGCGCCGGCCTGGACTCGCGTTTCGCTACGAGCCATTGTCGCGCGTTGGGATATGCGCAGTGCGCATCCTAGTCGCAGTAGACGAGACAGTGTTGCAGAGATTTCGCTGCAAGCAGAGTGGTAAGTGAGTTAAGGAAATGCAATCATGGGTGTTATCAATAACGTCTATCGTCCACAATGTCGACTGTTTAAGGGAAACGCGTAGAGTCTCGGTTGGCACGCCAAAACGGGCGGCAACAGCCACGCTCACAGGCACGCTCGTGTACAGTGCGTGCTGCCCCTCTCGACAAAAGAGTGGGGCCAATTTACAAGTTGGCCACGCGTTAGCGGCGCGCAGTCACATGCCGGGTCATATGATAAGGCTTGCCCGTAAAAGTGGGTCTTGTCCTTGGTAACCCATAAAATTCTTTTCTCGAAAATTTTGTGCGTTTTCCCCCCACTAGGCTGGCTCGGACCAAAAATATTCCAACTCCTCTGGCCAATTGTGTGGGCACCACCTGCCAATCCAGCACTGTGCAGGCAACTTTTCCGACTTTTGGCGGTGCGCAAAAAAGTGGTCTAGCGAAAATTGCACTCTTTTGCTGGCCTACCTCGTTTTCTCGCCCAATTCTACGATTTTCACCATCACCACATCACCACTTTCAACTTCCACGTAAACCACCACCACCACCACCCCTCCTTTTCGACCCCCCCAAAATCAGCAGCCATGGAGAACGACAAGGGTGAGATCGTCGACCTTTACGTCCCGCGCAAGTGCTCTGCCACTGGCCGCATCATCAAGGCCAAGGACCACAGCTCCGTCCAGATTTCGGTTGCCAAGGTACGACAAACTCGAGGAGAGGAGACGAGAGACGGTGGGAGAAGGATGAGGCGAATGAACGAAGGATACGTCGAGGAATGCCGGAGGAAAGGCTGTTGAAAGACGGCATGCGGCTGCGATCTGATACGACAAGAGGAGGACATTGAGAAGGAGACGTTAAGGAGACGAGATCGAGACAGACGATGGACGACGGATGAACATGCGCCCTCCTAAACAAAATGCTGACTGTCCACTTCTTCCAGGTTGACGAGAACGGCCGCGCCATTGCCGGCGAGAACCAGGTCTACGCTCTGTGCGGCTTCGTCCGTGCCCAGGGTGAGGCCGACGATGCCTTCAACCGCCTGGCCCAGCGCGACGGTTTCCTCAAGAACGTCTGGAACCCGGTCCGGTAAATTGCCCCCGGAAAAGGTGTAAGGATGTTTTGAGGGACGGCAGATGAAAAAAATACAACCAAACGATATAAAATCAATCGACGGACCGACACCCGGCACCGACGTTACGACTTCGACTCCGACTTGTCTTTTTCTTGTTTTCTTAATCTCGCGGCGCCGGGACGGAAAAGCGGCCTCCTTTTCTTTTTTGACCCTCTTTATTTCTCGACGACAACCGCCGGCCACGAACGATACGATGACGACTACGGAACATTCCGTGTTCGCATGACGACGTTGGAGGCTGGGCAGTTGTTCCGTTTGTTGAGACGAGAGGACATGTAACTGGAGGTGGGAGAAGAGGGGTTTTCAAGGTTTTTGTTTTGGTAACAAACAAAAAATGACAAAAAACAACAAAATTTTCTTATTTCTGTTCACATCTCGTCTGCGTTCATTGTGGTGATATTGTTTCTCTTCTTTCTACTCCTTGTGTTCACCCGGCCAGAAAAGGGTTCTTGGATGGCAGTGTTTCTATCTTCACGACAGAAACACACCCTTCATATCCTTGGATTCTGAGACGACACACCAACGATCGTTCTCCGGTTTGCCGCAGATTGTTGCGTCTCTTCTCCTAGTATTTCTGACGAGAGAAACGAGAAAGGGACGCACTGGCCTTGAAAAAGCCGTGGTCTTGTCAACAGCACTTGGACCATGGTACAGATACGGGTCGGACATGTAATCGCGCACTGTTGTGCTCGCTTTTATTGTTTGTGATAGTATCTCATGGTATCTACTGACCACTAGTTTTCTTTCCTTCCTTTCTTTTCCTTTTCTTCATATCACCTCCCTCTGCACAACAGCCCTCGCCTCGTTGCTTCGCAGACGTATCTACAGGAACCACCGGAAGTCCGGCGAAGAAGGACCCTCGTAAAGCTTCTCCGTCGGGATATCTTTGGCCTGCACCTCCACACCCTGCGCCCGGTTCCGCCGCTTGTTGTCGAGAATCATGTAGGCGCCCAGCATCAGCGTCAGCACCAGACCCGTGCCGCCAAAGGCCGCCGTGGTGGCCAGTGCAGGGATGTAGCGGGGCGCGTCCTGACTCCGGAAAATGTTGCTGCTCACAAGACCCATGACGTTGGCGGCGGGGACACCGACACTGGTCAGCATGACACGTTTATTCTCGTTGGCAATGTTGTTGTTGTAGAGAACGTCGAGCAGGACGGACGGAGCACTGGTGCCCCAGGTCATCATAAAGGAGGCAAAGTAGGCGACGTGCAGGTCAGCCTCGACGTCAATGGCGGCGTAGATGACGAAGCCAATAAACGTGAACAAGAAGCCGGCAGCGACAAAGGGGAACCGCTTGCGGGTGTAGTCACTGGCAAATGCCAGAATCAAGAGGACAATAGCACCAGAGACGTTGGGCGCCACCGTGTAGAGGTTGGTCTTGACGGTGCCGTAGCCGAGGCGGGCGATAATCTGCGGCAAGAACAGAGTGACACTCTGCAGCGGCACACCCAGGCAGACCTCGATAGCCAAGATCATCCACGTAGTGGGCTCCTTGAAGATGCGCAGAGCGTCACGGAGGACAAACGGCTCGTCGACCACACCGGAACTGTCGACGGCGATACGGTGGTAGGCCAGCGCCTTTTGGGCGGGCGTCAAGAAGCGAGCCTCGGCGGCCGTACGCGGGAGGTACCAGTAGGCGAAAATCGAGAAAAGAACCGAGCAAGCACCCTCAATCAGAAACAGGTACCGCCAGTTCTCGTTGGTGCCGCCAAAGACGCCGCTGTGAATGTGGAAGACGCCAAAGGCCAGCAGGCCACCGAAAGCATACGAGATGTTGGAGGCCGCGTAAAAGATGGCTAGACGGCGGGCCAGCTCGCCACGACGGTAAAACATGGTTTGGTAGTAAATGACGAGCGGGAAAAACGCCGACTCGCTCATGCCCAAGAACCAGCGCACCGCCATAAGGCCGCCAAAGTTCTTGACACTCGCAGCCAGGAGCGTGAAGCTGCCAAAGGAAAACATCATGAGGGGCAGCACGCGGCTGGGGCCAAACTTTTTGCCCAGGATGCCCAGGACTGGTGCCGTCAAAACATAAGGAACGAAGAAGACGCTGAGACAAATATTGTATTGGTTGCTGGCGAGACCCAGTGACGCCTCCAGGCCGGCCGTCTTGGCATTGCCGAGGTTGGCCTTGTCGAGCGAGTTGAAGAGGTACATGATGGCCATGACGGGCAGCAGCCGCGAGTCAAACTTCCAAACAAGAGCGCGCTCGGCCTTGTGGTCGAGGACGGCAGGGGTATTGTCGGTCTCGGCGGTCTGGGGCAGGCCAGGGAGGCCCTCGACGGTGGCCATCTTGTCGTAGTCAGGGACCTCCATTGCGACGGGGGCCTCTGGGGAGGTTTTTGTGTCCCTGTTGAGGAAGCTGAGTGTGTGAAGTGTGGGGTGTCGTGAAGTTGTGACAAATAAGCCAAGTTTAAGGCTGATCGCCAAGAAAGAAAAGGGGAGGATGTCGTGACGTGAGAAAAGATGGAAATGAAGAAATAATGTAGAACGACCTCTGGAGAAAGACCGGTCAGAGTCAATGGAGTCGAACGAGTAAATTTCTCAAGTTTGCGCCGGCCCAGTGCGAGTTACACAGAGGCGGAGACCGAGGTCTGGCGATAGTCCGAGAGAAACCCGAGAGGAAAGTCAGAGGGGAACTGACAGGAGATTGACAGGAGACTGACAGAAAACTGACAGAAGACTGAGGATGGGGTCACGATGGGCACAAAATATTTGGAGTCTGTTGTGTCGATCGACAGTAGATGAGCAGCCACACTTTATATCATCCAAGTCTTGGGGAAACATGACGGCATCGTCCGATATCAATCTATTTACAAACGGATAAGATGTTGGATAATCCAGATTTTTTCCCTGATAGACGATCTGATAGACACCTCTGATAGACAGGGCCTTGGTAAATCTGCAACGGCTACCAGAGAATACCACGCGCGATTCCTCTACGACGTAGTTGGCATCTTGTCTATCGAGGACACACTGGAGCAGGAAAACTGAAAGAACCAGATTGGCCGCGGTAGGACCCGGTAGTATCTTACTGACAAGAAACAAGCTGTTGAAACGACAAAGACTTTGAATATGTCAATTCGTTATATAAAAGATAAATTGGCCGTTTATCTATCAAGTCAAGTTAGGGTGAAAGAACCTTGCAGGCCGTGCAGGAAAGCTGACACTTTTGTTGGTTCGTGTATTTTTCTGTCTTGGTTTTTCTCCTCATCCTCTCCTCTTGACAAGGCTTAATTATTTACACGGCAGTTCTTAGAGTAGCTGCCCACCCACTTGGAGCGAACTTGCAGCCACTTGCAGCCACTTACAGTTCTCGCCTGCCGTGCACGCCCGCGATAAGATGCTTGTCGATCCCCGAGACGATGCCACTAGGGAGGGGAGAACGGACGAGAAACGACGGCAAAAAGAGGAAAAAGTCGTAGAAATGCAGAAATGAGACGAGGAAAAAAGGTAAAACGGTACTTTGAGCCCTAGGAGAATTAGTAGCAAGGGCACCAAAATGCTATGAAAAGACCATGCATAGACCCTGGAATCTTGTCTTTCTGAACACTGAAAAGCCCTCACATTCTGTTCTTTCTCGTTTACTTATCTCTGGGCGACGATCGTCTCGGCGGAATTCGTTTTCTACTCTTGTTTTCCCCTGGTTTATTCCTGGGGTTCTCAACTTCCCCTCAGATAAGAGAAGGGCAAAGTCTAAATCCTTCCAAATACCCTGTTCAGTCGAGTGTTTGGTACCCTTCCTAAAGGGTATGCCGACATGGTGTTTGTGGGTGAAGACGCCAACAAATAGAAGGGACGACGGTCCGGCCGACGAGAACAAAAAGAAGAACACGAGAGAGAAAAAAGCAAGCGCCAAACCCGCAAACTGTATGCAACCCCAACCCTTTCAGGTAAGTCCAGCCCACCGGAGCCGGCGTTGGTGACCGACTTGAAAGAGAAAAGAAGCAACCTCCAAGGCACGTTACTTTTTGTGTCAGTACGACGCTGGTATCTTTTGTCGAGATGTGGGATGGCAGCCAAGATGTCCAGGAAGTTCATTTGGGATTTTGCGCGCGCTTGTTTTTATGAAGAGAACTGCCATGTCATTTATCTACATCGTCTGTCGTGAACTCGAGTGTGGCAGCGGAGCTCATCCTTGACAGGCGTGGCGGCGGAGCTCCCATGTTCTCTCCTTTTTCTCTTTCTACTCTGTACTTTTTCCAGTCTCCATTTGCCCTGCACAGTCGTCCGTTAATACGTCGCTCGTCTCTACTCCGTACTCGCTCCCGCACAGATGCCCTGTCATGACTCTCCACAGAATTCCCACGCGGATTTGCGTGAATTATAGCGAGAACGGCCCTTTTCTGGTCTTCTTCGGCAGGCAGAATATGGCGAGGCCCCATGTAAGATGGACCCGACACGCGACATTGTCGTTCCAAAGCCGGACTCGACAACACAAGTGGATGAACTTGGCTACAAGTCATACAATTACATATTGTACAAAGTAAAATGCCGACCAAACCGTCATTCTCGTAACAAACAATCATGTGACAAAGGAAGTTGTAAGCCAGATGGAAAGGAACGAGAGAACAGCCGAGCAAAAAGCTATGAGAAGGATGAGAGATCCATCGCAAGACGAACTCAGAATACCGACAAGACTTTAAACCCGATGCCAGATCTTACGGCCGCCAATGATATTTTCTTGCACGGAAGAAGCCGTTCACTATATGTGCTTGCTTGATAAATGATGATTATCTATTACTATTGTGTGTATGTCAACAGTGTGTCAACATCGAATGATGAACAACCGCGATGGTGTCGGCCTCGCTCTCGCTTTTCGTCTTTTCTTCTTCCTCCCATTTATTTTCCGCTCCCCCAGCCTACGCCCGCTTCTGCTTGTAAAAGGTCGTGACAACCGTCCCATCGGCCAGCGTCTCCTTTTGCTGCGCCCACTCAAAGCCGCCCAGCTTGGGCAGCAGCTTGCGCCAGATGGCCCAGTAGACGACACCGCCCAACAGGACGACGATGCCAATGATGGGGTATAGCCAGTAGGGCAGAGAGGTGTCGCCCTTGCCGCCAGGCGGGCGCAAGAAGGGGGCGACCAGCAGGAAACATTGGCCGACAAGAAACAAAAGGGCGACGGGCAAAAACACTTTGAAAGGCCGCGGGAGCTGTGGGGCGCGCCATCTGAGAATGAGAAGGCCGACAACGACGAATGCATTGATGATGCTGCTGGGGTAGCCCTCGACGTCGACGATAAAGTTGAAGGCGTCACCGAACGGGATGGCGACGATGACAATGAACGACGGAATGAAATGGAGGAGCAGACCGGCCGAGGGGGCTCCCGCAGGCCAAGTGCCGGCCCAGAAGCGCTGAAAGGGAATGACGCCTTCCTTGGCGAGCTCCTGGTTGACGCGGGCCTGGGCAAAGGTGATTGACAAGACATTGCCGAGAGCAGAAATGGCGACAAACACACTCAGGACACGGCTGGCCGTCGAGCCAAACACCTTGAGCATAAAGTAGGAGGCGACGGTGACACCGCTGGCAGCGATTTCTTTGGGCGTGGCGGCCGCAAAGTAAGCGACGTTCGCGAGCAAGTACAGGACACCGCAGATGCCCAGACCCAAAGGACCGGCAATCTTGAGGGTGTGCACGGGACGCTTGACCTCGTTAAGGACGTAGGCGGCATTCGACCAGCCGGCGTACGAGTTGAGCACCTTGAAGAGGGCCGTGGCGTACAGGTTGCTGGAGGTGGCCGAGTTGGCAAAGGCGTTCCGAAAGCTGGCATGTGGGTCCGGGATGTGGTGCACGGCGCCGCCCAGCACGGCCCAGCCCGTCACAATAATGAATAACAAGATAATGACTTTGACGGAGCCAATGACGTTCATCAACTGCACGCCGACGCGGGGGATAAACGTGTGAATGAGTGTCACAAAGATAATGACACCAATGGCAATGCCGCGCTCTTGCCACTCGCCCGGGTTGTGGCCGGCAGCGATGACAATATTAGAAGCAAAGACGATGCAGCCCGAGGCCGTAAAGCCGAGAGCAATGGCCTGCACGGCAAACACCACCGTAGCCAAGAACCGTGGCCGGCGGTAGACAGCCTCCAAGTACACCTTTTCTCCACCACTGCGCGGGAACATGCAGCCAAACTCGAGCCACACGCAGAGACCGCAAAACGATAAGACGAGGCCCAGGACCCACAGCATCAAAGCGGCACCCACACTGCCAACACCACCTGTAATGGACGACGGAGTCGAGAAGATGCCCGTGCCGATGATACGGCCGACAATCAAAAACGTTGTCGAGAAGAGGCCCAAGTGCCGGCCCATGCCGCCGTTGGCAGACTCGTCCAGCGTCAGTTCACCCGCCTCGGCCGACTCGAGGACCGGTTGGCGGTCGACATTGACATTGCTGTCTTCGGAGACCAAGACGTTGCTGGTCGAGACGAGGTTGGCGCCTTCTTTGCCGTTCTCGACGGCGCCGTTGTTGCTGCCCGCACCATCAGAACCGTTGTTGTTATTGTTGTTGTTGTTATTGTATGGCGACGCCTCCACTGGCTGCATGTCGTTGTAGGGCAGCCATCGGCCCGTGATTCTGGACCAGACCATGAGGAGCGTCGGTGTATGTGCGAAGTCGTAGATAAGGGTATGAGGAGGCTTGAAACGCCAAGGAGATGTCGGACACGGGAGATGGACACGCCCAAGGATGACGAGAAGTAGAATAAACAAAACAAGAGAGTGAAGAAAACGGAATGGAAGACACAGAAGTGCAGATAAAAGAAAGATGGGATGCAAATCACTTGGACAGCGGGCGACAGTTTATATTAAATACAGAGCGCAATATGCAGTGATGTGCACACAGGTGTGACAGAAAGAATGGGGGCAAACGTGATAAGACACACAACGGGGAGGGCAGGACGATATCGTGCGACACATTGGAGTGCCATGCGGAGCTCGACGTGCGTACAACTACGATTGCGACAGGTACTCAAAAGACCCAAAAGAACTGATTGCAAGTTGAAAGTGTGTCTGTTTCAAGGTGCACAGATGCACCCGAAGTAGGGGGATGGGCATGGGCGACGATCATGGAAAAAGGCGGTTAGCAGGCTGAAGATGCAATACTGGCAAAAGTAGTAAAAGTAGATACGGTGACGCATATCGCCAGGAAGGGAGACGGGCAGGCCCGAAGAGGGCACAATGCACGAAAGAACAAGCGAACAAGCAGAAAACAAACGTAACAAAATGAAAAGAAGAGGAGACATTAGGAGACAAAAACAGCCTTGTCAATAACGACATTGCTCCTACAAAAGTGCAATCGCTCAGGATGCTCCAGTGTGCTCCAACCTCGCTCCAGTTCTCGGCCTCATTTGAGGGACGTCATGTTTGGCCGGGAGTATTGAAAGCATTGTTCTTTGCGAGGAGATATGCCCATGATTTGTCAAAACTCGCTCGCACAATCACCCACCAGAACCATATGCAGAGACGACGTGCGACGTACGACGACAACGCACACGACACTCTCTTCACACGACTCGACATCGATAAAAAGGCAACCTCCCACGGAGATCGAATACAACCACGGGAGTACGACGATACAATCATACAACGGTACTCCATCGAGTCCATACATCAATACGATACAGCCATACGGCAGGCAATATGCCGGTCCAATACTCCGTACTCACTGATGAGCCAAGTGAGCCAAGTTAGACAAGCTTTTGGCTGGCCTGGTTGAGGCTTGTTGGCTGCAGTGCGGGAGAACGGTACGTCTAAGGGCTGCACCAGATGTATCTTCGGTATTGGTGTAGGACCTGCGACTTGTCCCTCAATGGCGTCAATTCCTTGGTCCGTCATTGGCCTAACACCGCCCCGCCGCAACTGGCGATCGAACACACGCCATCGCGGGCCAGACAGGAGCTGGCAGGGTTTCGCAAAAAGGACTCCAAAAAGAAAAAAAACTGGAATACTCGGTCGCTGGTGGAGGACCGTCTGAAGACGCCATCGACATGGGAGCAGGGAAGGTCTTACCCGCCACAAAAGTCTGCAAACAGCCTCACCAGAACAGGAAGCTGGAAAGCTGAGAGAAAAAACCGTTTCCAGGAATCGTGGAGCAAGAGTCATCCTCCGTCGATGGCACAATCGCACCTGCATCGGCGTCGCCGTAGAACATTTCAAAAAGAACGCCCTTTGACAGACCGACGACAAAATCGAGGAGGATGTGAGAAAGACAAAAGCACAGACAGCAAGTTCTATGATCGACAACGGGGAAAGACAAAATGGTGAGATTTGTTCTGAAAACTCTATTTCGGCATGTCTAGCGGTGCAACCACATATAAATGCAAGCAACAAAAACAATGCATTAGCTTGTGGCGCTCACCGAGACTGTTTTTGATTGCATCGAGACTTTCTCGTATTGTTTAAGCATACTCCTTTGTACACCACGCCCGGTGTAAGTCGTGATCCTTCCCGATTGGGTCTGGCCAAGCAATCCAAGACGCTGCAGTGCAGTGTGCAGAGTGGTAGCTGAAAGCCCCAAGACCCTTATTAGCGGCTGCTTCCGCGACGGCGCTTTTTGAGCTTAACTGAAGGCGCACCAAAGGAGCGACTAGAAGATGTAAGTAAAAGGAAATAAAAGAAAAGTTTATATTGTATAACTTTTATTGGATGAGTAGTATTTTTTTATTATCATTATTTAGTGTCTACTCCCTGCTTTTACAGTTTATCTATGAAAGATTTTTTTAAAGAAAAAAAATATATTGATGAAATTTGAATGAGAAACTAAAAAGAAATAAATGAGAGTACAGAACTTAATCCAACGCTATGCACCTCCATAAAACCTTATACCCATCTACATGTAATATATCAGAGCCCACTGTCTACATACATATTTGCTTCATTGTCTAATAATAGACACGGGGCCGAAGCACATCTTTGACCACCACGTCCGCTTTGTGGGCAATGATGAGGTGGCGCCAGTCGACGACAAAGAGGTTGAAAAGGACGTTGTGTACCAACGCCACCATTACACGTTGTTGATCAAGCGCGAGGGCGAGCTCAACCCGTGGCACTGTCTCCTGGAGATCTGGTCGATGGCCATGTCGCTGGACGTTTTGCGGAGCACGCGCAACCAGGCCGACCATTTTTTACGGCCGCACTATTTATTTCCTGAAGACATGACCAACATGCAGGTTGTGGTTGTCGACGACCGCGAGGACGGGCCATACTTTGACCTGTGGAAACTGTTTTCGGGGCACAAACCGTTGCGCCTCAAAGAAATTGCTTCAGACCCGCAAGCGATGGCCTTTTACAACACGAGCAGCTCGCCCGTAGCGACGCAGCACCACATGATTGTGCCCTTGGCCGGTGGGAGCAACCCAGTCTGGCAAAACGACTGGGCCGTCCGGGACTGTACGCAATCGGACACGCTGCGGGTGTTTGCGCGGAGGGTGCTGAACCACTACAATATCGACAACGGGATGCTGTCAGACCCTAAAGAACCTGCCGACAACCCGACCCCGATCCGCATCACGTTTATTGACCGCAAAGATGCCAACACGCGCCGCTTGACGGACCAGGATGGGTTCTTGGAGGCTGTGCGCACCAAGTACAATGGCACTGTCGTGGTCGACGCCGTCGACTTTGGCTCATTGTCGTTTGCTGAGCAGCTCAAGATTGCTCGCGCCACTGGGTGTGCATGGTGCCGGGTTGACGCATATTATGTTTTTGAAGGAGCACACAACGGCCGTCGTCGAAATCCAGCCGGCAGACATGGACGCCACCTTTATGGGCTTCTGGAACTTGGCCAACATGCGTGGTATCAACTACTTTCGGACAACCGCGGCGCCGGTGAACGAGACGGAGACGTCGCCGCCAGCTGAGCCAACAAAGGAAGAAGGTGAGGCAGGTGACAAGCAGGCACGTGGCCTTGAACGCCGCGCATCTTGGCGTAGAGAAAACTTTGCCATGGACAAGGATGTGTTTGTTCGTGTTGTCGGTGCGGCGATCGAGTCGGTGTACAATAAGGGGGTCCACCACTTTGAGGTGAAGTAAGAGAGAAGAGAAGACTCCTTTATGTATATAAAGATAAGCGTTTGATTTTGGCTGGCATCTTGTTTGGCGTTTTGGATTCGGAACTTGGGTAATGGATAAATGGAACTGTACGACTGTACAGGCAGGAGCTCTGTAGAGCATATTGATTTTGAACAGGCAAAATACCAAGGCGATTTCTGGATTGTACTCAACGCAGATTTGTTTGCCCGTCGACCGTGTGATCTGTTTTATTAGTATACAAATCCCGCGTACAAGAGAGTCTGGGGAGTTTGTCAAGAATATGCTACGTATATTGACTTTGTAGTATCCAAAAGAATATGTCCAAGAAGATGAGTGTCCAAGAGAGTAAATCAAAATAAGATCTTTAAATGCAATGTCCCGCCAGAAGAAATGGTATCAACCCCGCAAACAAAATGCCCCGTCCGGTCCTCAAACCCGGTGTATGCAATCCTCTCCATGCATGCCCAAAACAAAACAAAATAAAACAATGCTGATGATGTGACAAAGGAAATAAAAGTAGGAAAGTAAATAGTGGTCGTCGTCTTCGACTTTGTCGACGCTAACGCAGTCCATCCTGCGGCCCCTTCTCAATGATGAATTTGACCGGCTGGCGCGCCCGTCGTCTCTGACCACGCATCGCCGGTGTCGGCGTGGCAGCAATCGCCGCCTGCCGGAACGCCGGGTCCAACCCTAGCGTGCGGCGACTCACTGGTTGCCACCCGGTGGGATTGTATTTCGGTCCACCCCGCTGCGCCTCCTGCCGCTCATCGTAGCCCCAACGGGCCACTCCACCGGCCGCCACCCAGCTGGCCAAGTTCTTGCACTGGCTCGCGTCTAGCCAGGCCAGCCTGGTACAGCCGTCCAGGACATGGTCGACACCGACACCCGTGACGCGGACGCAGCCACGGACCGACAAACCACGCAAGTCTTGGAGGTGGAGCGCGACGCACCTTAGGGACGCATCAGAGACGGCGGAGCCACAAAAGGCAAGCCTCAGTTCTTGTAGGAGGGGTAACCCCAAGGCAACGACCTCGGTGGCTGTATCGGAGAGGGCACAGCAAAACGACAGATCCAAATGGGTCAGACTCTTGGCGGCATTGACAAGGGAGACGATGGCGTTGTCGGACAAATAGGTGCAGTCGGCTAGGCACAGGTGTGTCAAGGCGGTAAACCGGTAGGGCGCCCAGGACTGGAAGCCGGCATCCGTCACTGAAGTGCAGCGCGTCAGCGATAAAGCGCGCAGTCGAGGCGAGGCGTGTGCTGCCAAGTGGACCATGCTGCGGTCGGTAATGTGTTTGCAATAAGACAAGTCCAGGATCGTCAACTGGGGACAGCCAATGATGGTGCCTGGTGCTGGACCGCTCTTGGCGGCGGCAGCCTGGTGTTGCTGCCGCTGCTGCTCCTGTTTCTGGGCCTGCCGGCTGCGGTTGTTGGAGCTGGAGATGGCGACAATTTTCGTGTTGGTGGCAGAGGACGCGGGCGGCGCAGGTGGCACGACCCAGCCGACCACACGCGCCAGCAGGTTGTCGCCGACTTTGCGGCAGTTGCTCCAGTCCAGTTCCTCGAGCCCCGAGGCCTGCTCGCTCATGTCCAGGATCTGGTTGGCCGAGACGTCCCAGACCGACTTCATGCGCCATGCCTTGACGTTGCGGCCGCAGCGCTGCCACAGGACCTGAAAGCCTTCGTCGGTAATATGGAAGCAGTTGCTGATATCAATTTCAATGGCGCGCTGACCGACAAATGGCGCGACGATGTGCGACAGTGACCAGTCGTTGATACGCGAGTTGTAGGGCGCGAGGTCGACGTGCGTGCAAAGCTGGGGTGCCGTCGTAGCAACGCGGCGCCAATGGCGGCAGACACCGGCAAGGCGGATGAGTTCCGACAAGTCAAACTGCTTGAAGACGAGCACCAAGGCTTCTTCGGAAGGGAACTGATGGCTGTTGGAGAGTGGGGCATGATCGCGGTCACCGTTGGAGCCACGGACTGCACTCGGGCTTCGTCGTGCCTTTTTGAACGGTCCGCGTGTGTCTTGTTGTTGTTGCTGTGAGTGATCTTCCACCTTGATGCCGTTAAACTCCTCGATGATGCTGGTCGTTTCCTTGTCGGCCTTTTCCTTTTCTTTGCGGTCGGGCGGCGGTGGCGTCGTTTGTGGCGGGAAGGTAAACAGTTTGAGGGGACTGCTGTTGCTGTTGTTCGATTCGCTGGCTTGCAATGCTGGCAAGTTCTGGAGTGTGGATGACGAGGAGGATGATGAGAGTGAGGAGGACGAGGATGGTGATGATGCGGAAGACTCGGTCTGCGGAACAGGCGGTGCCAACGAGTTGCGCCGGCGGTTGCGTAGGTTCTCCATGTCGACACTCAAAAACGGATCGGGGTCGCTCGGTTGTCGTGTCTCGGCGGCCTCGTCCTTGTGTGATGCTTTTGTGGGTGAGGATGGTTTGGAGGGCGTGGTGAAGGTGACGTTGGGAACGGAGTGACGGCGTAGTGAGGCGATTGAAGGGACAGGTGACGGGGTCTTGGGCCGCCATGGCGAGCCAAAGGCTGGCTCGTCCTTCATCTCGACATCTTCGTGTGGTCCGGAAGTGTCTTCGGTGGACTCGACTGTTGGCTCGTTGCCGTTTTCGTTTTCGTTTTCGTTGTCGCCCTCGGCAGCTTGGTTGTATCTTGCATGGGCAGTGGCTTCGACCTGGTTCTTGAGTCCCGGTGGACACCGCCGCCATAACTCTTCGAGTGCTTCGCCACTAATCATGAGGCACTCAACACTGGTGATGGAGCGCACCGTTGCTGTACGTCCTCGTGACAGGCCCAGGCTGGCCACCTCGCCAAAGTATTGGCCCTGCGTGAGGCGTGGGCGCGCAAAGGTCGAGGCAGCTTCGAGGACGCTGCCATTGGGAAGCTGGAGGACAACCTCGGCCTCGCCGCGGACGATAAAGTAAATGTCGTTTCCCGGGCTGCCCTGGCAGATGATATCGGTAAATGGCGGGAAAGACTTGGGCTGGGCACTGAGGCCGAGGAAATGCAAGATGTCGGGAGGGAGGGTAGCGAACAACGGCAGCTCTTTGAGCGTTTTGCGCACATTGACGTAGCCACTACCCAGAGCGCTGCCGCCAACGGCGGGGTCTTCGATAACGCCGGGGCTGGGCGACTTGCGCTTCTTTGAGTTTGTCGGTGTTGTCGTCGCAGAAGGGTCTGTTGTTGATGAAGAAGGGGTGGCTGCAGCGTTCGACTGTGCGCTTGGTGTCGCTGTGCTTCCGCTGGTGCCCACATTGCGCCGTTCCTGCTGCTTCTTTTTGAGGATCGTGAGGCGCTCGTCGGCCTCTTGCCGGATGGCCTTTTCCATGTCTGGGTAGTGTGGCAGTTCCTGCTGCAGGTCCTCCTTTTTAAGGACGACCAGCAAACATTTTGACCGCGCAACAATCGTGGCCGTCCGCGGAACGTCCATGAGCACGCCAATCTCGCCAAAGAAGGCGCCCGGCGTCAGCTCGGCATAGACGGCCTCGCCGTCACGCGACGTGACAGCAACGACGCCGCGCACCAGCCAGTACATGGCCTTGGCGTCGTCTCCCTCAGTCAAAATCAAGTCGTGGGCAGCGTGGATCTGGGGTCGCAAGTGCTTGCCGATGGCGGCCAAGAAATCGTCGGGTGCAGACACAAAGAGGGGAAAAGAGCGAATGCGGTCGACAAGGTCAAGGGGCATGTCGGGAAACGTCGAGGCCGTCAGCGGGCTGGGTCGTATGGGCCGTGTCGGGTTGGTCTCGACGTTGAAGGAGCGGATCATGGACGAGACGGTGCCGCCCTGTCCGCCGGCGCCGTTGTTGGCATTGTGGGCGGCATGGTGGTGGGCGAGGGCCCGGAAGGGCGATGTCGGCGACGGGCCGCGTGCCCGTCGCATTGTGACCGTGGGGTGTGGGGGAGGATCTAGAATTAGGATATGGAGAGCAGCCGGGCAGTACCAACTACCAGTATTGAGTTGTCGTCGATTCGATTGTACTCGCTATCTTGTGGTGGTCATGCTCGGTGTGTGGATGTGTGGAAGTGTTCTAGAAGGAAGGCGTTTCGACGTTGCCCGTTTCGGATGCTCCGTGAAAGCCTGTGCGCGGCAGACAAGCTCACCGGGAGCCCACGAGCCAGCGATCCAGAAAGTGAAGGTGGGAGCACAGCGCAGAGTGGTCTTTGCGTCCAGAAACCACGGGAGCGGAGGCGAGCACGGCGTGGATAAATTGAAGTGGCTCGCTGGAGGAGATTGCGGTCTGAGGTGAAGCGGTGGGGTCGGTAGGGGTAGTGCGTCACGACGTGGTGGCGAGGAAGTCGACGAGGAAGTCGACGAGGAAGTCGACGAGGGATTGAGGAGTATCGCGAGGAAGGTGAAGGAAATCGAGATGTTTAGACGTTGGATGTTTCGTCGTCAAGCAGACTGGAATGAAGACGAGACTGAGGAGCGAATGTCAGCAACAGAAGGAGAGTCTCAAGTCGACCTGGGCGGGGCACGGGGGCAATTCGACGCGAAGAGGACGTACCTTGCGATACAACGGTTGATGTCAATGGATGATTGGTGACGATGGTCGGGGAAGAGATCAAAATGACGACAGGAACGACGCTGGCAGTCAAAGCCGTTGAATATGTTGGTTCGTCGTGTGCTGCTGACTTGGTCGCTTGGTCGCTTGGTCGCTCTTTCCTCAAGTAATTACCTTCTTTGCACGCGTAGACGGAAGGAAGCTTTGGTGGGGCCCGTCTGGGTCTTTTTTGGTGCTTTGGGGAGGCGATTCTTGGGCGTTTGGCGCGGGACAAGCGGAAGGGCCGTAGCGGGTTGGACAAAGAGGAGCAGTGATATTGGTAACAATGGGGAACGTGACAGACGAGGGTGAGAATGAAGATCACGATAATCGATGAGAGATGAAGACAGTCGCTCCTTCCCTTCGAGGGGCAATGCAATACGTATCGTGTGCTCTCCGTACTGTGTCGTTTCGAAAACGGTCAAAGCGGCAGGTGCAAGAAGAACAGATGCTCAGTGCGAGAAGGAGCGATCGATGGAAAGAAGGAATTATTGCGTCGCAGGGGCTGTTATGACGGTCATGACAGTGAGAGAGTGCTCAATTGTTAGTGGCCGTTTTGCGGCTTTAGCACCTCACCACCTGAACACTTTCCTCAGTAAGGGCCCTCCCAAGTCCCACACGCGCGAGACAGGGAACATGTCGGTAGCCCGTTTTGGCCGTTTGGTGGGAGGGGTTTGCGGGTGTGTGGGTGTATTTCGCCCTGTGAAAATAAACTACAGCGGCGTCGACTTTTTGGAACTTTTTGGTTGTTGCGGCTGCCCCACACCAATGACGTTCTTAGCTTCATTTGGGTTGCCATTTGGTTGGTTTTAGTTGTTTTTTGGTTCACTTTGGTTCACTTTTGGCCTTGTATGTCGTAGGCTAAGAAAGAACAACGCCTCGTGCTGAAAGCCATTGTCACCAACAATGCAGTGATGAATGAATGCAATCGAGTTGGTGTACAGTATCTGTTGGCTTCTGTGTCTTTGGCTAATGGCAACTTCCGTCGGGATACAGTCTCGGAAGGTGTTTACTCAAGAGTAGAATGGCAGCGCTTATCGCGTAACCTTCAGGGGCTTACAGGCCTGTTCATCCTCCGGTCGCGATCCTTCTTCCTGCGATGCTGGTTAAGGCCGAACCCGCCGAAGCGTCGGCAGTATTCCTGCAAGGAAAATGCAGGACAAATACAGGGTCTTTCTCTTCTTTCTATTTCTCCTCTTTGGAGCATTGCGATATGTTGACATCTCATTTAACAAGAGCCACTCTCGTGCAGCCCCTGAGAGCCAACGCAAGCCAGCCAGAGCCAGTAAAAGCCAGACCAAACAAAAGAGTAAAAGCCCGCTCGAGCCCCCAATCCGTTCGAACCATGCTTGAAGCGTGCTAGAACCTCGCTAACGGCTGCAGCGCACTCACATTTCATCTCCCGTTGGCCTCTTTTCCCCTCATATTTCGGCCGTCTTCAAAGGAAACGGAGAAGGCAGTATTGAATCCAAACGGGACTCAATAAACATGATGAAATTGTGAAACGATTCTGTCGAGTTGGAAGATGAATATCCTAGAGGACATCTCTGAATAACGAGCAGTCATAGGAAAGAGCAAGACGAACCCAAGGCTCGTGGTCGTGGTCGTTGTCGTGGTCGTGGTCGTGTTCTTGTTCATCCTGGCATGGTTCTTAGGTTACTGTGGTCTGGTCGTGAGGTGGTCCGTGAGCATGCACACGCACGCGATGCTGCCCTGCAAAAAAGCTTGCTCAAGTGTTCGAGAAGCACTGGAAGTGTTCGAATTGGTTCGAATTGCCCTTCTGTTGTTCTAGCGTTTCCAGCACATGGACTGTGCTTTTTCTTCTGTGAGAGGGTGTGAACAGGGGCAGGGTCTGGACAGGGTGGTATTTTACGGAGCATTCATGCGTGAAATACGGAGGATGGAGAGGGTCGTCGCGATCTTCACAGTGAGAAACGAGAGTGGTTTGCAAAAAAGTATGGAGGTTGTCATTGGAAGTGAGTGAGAATGATCTCGTTATTCTAAAACATGTGGACTGGATATTTTTTATTATCGACAAGTACTTGTGGGGACCGAAGCCCTTCTTTGCATCGCCAGTTCGGCTGTCCTGATTGCTTTCGCTGTGTAATCTTGGCGCTGCGTTTCTGATATTTTAATGTGGAAGGCCATAGTGATGTGTCTTCGCTACTGCAAGGAGCGCTCGCTTCAACGCCAGAATGTGATCCGTGCAGAGTTGGTGATAAGGGCTGCGATGAACGTGGCAGAAGCTGCTGATATATTGACGACCTCGTATCAGGCGGATTGCACCGTGTCGTAACTTGTCGGCCTGCTTGTTTCCGACGTCGGTCGATGATAGACATGTCCGCACTCCTTCTTTGCTTGTTGTCGTTTCATTTCGATCCAACTTCTTCCTCTCAAATCCCACAGTACCCCGAGTTGCAGTCCAATCCGGTCGCCGTGTGGCAGCAGACGGCACCTCCGGCACAGAAGCATGCCAGCTTGGCATCGCCGGCGTGGTGGAAGTGCATACGGGAGGATGACGAGGAGGTGGATGGCTTCTTCCACGAAGTCAGCCAAGACGGCAGCATTGGATGGCCCTTGCTGTGTTTTCTGCTGCCCGTCTTTGGCGCCTTCACGACATACGGCAGCTGAAACGTCTTTGGCCGTTCGTTGGGGTGTGTATGTGTTGAGACGGGTGTCGTGGTAGAGTGGCCGACGTCACTATGTTGTGGTGTAGTCTGGTGTTGACGGTTGCCGCCAAGTGGTCGTTGAAGATGTGTTGATGTGGGTGCGGCGAGTGTGAGGGTTGCCGTCAAGAGAGCTAGCAAGAACTGAAAGAGGAACTTCATCTTGGCGATGGTGATTGTGAAACAGAAGTCGGACAAGGAACGGCGGCTTGACTTATTGGCAGCGAAGTGAGAATGAGGCGGTGTTGTTGCGTTCGCAAGAAGTCGTCATGTAAACAGAAGGAGAGAGCCGGGAGACGAGGAAGGCGCGTTGGGCGAGTCAAATATGCCGACAATCGCTGAGGTCCAGACTTTTGTTAACGAGGGAGGCTGTCAATATACAACCTCAAAGGGCTGAACAGATTGAAGCTGGTGATGAAGCTTAATTGACTGGAGGCGTGAAAAAAAGAGGAAGAGTATTGAAGCCGCACAAAGGAGAGACAAAAACCCAGGAAAGAGGGAGAACAGAACCAACCCAAATGACAGGAAGCAAGACAGCGGGATCGTGTACTGATATATCAGCCCACGAAGAATGCGAGGCAAGCAGGCACAAAAGGCCCAAAAAGGCACGATTGACAGCTTCGGAACACGGGCGGTAGAAGAGGTGTACAGACAGCAGTACAGAATTCAGAAAGCTCAACATATTACACGGAAGTACAGGCACGACACGCAGGCACACAAATAAACGCCCATCTTCCCTTCTTACCCGGCACATCAGGGAGGACGACGCGAGGGAAAAGGGGAAAGAGCAATCGCGGCTGGAAGAAGGCTTCAAGGCTGAACACAGAAACGGGAAGATAAAAAGCGGAAGACGGAAGATGGAGACTGTCAATAAAAATATATAGCTTAGAGTGAGTGCTATGGGCGCACCTACTTTGTATTTATTATTTCTGTCGTCTGTACATAGGCTGCATTCTTCCATATGAGGTCCACCACTTGCACGGAGATTCTGTGAAAAGACTGCGTAGGTGGGTGTAAGTGGGTGGCGAATTTATGTCGGTGCCGGTGAAGGTTAACAAAGCAAAAAAGAATGACGAGTTTGTGTAATAATTGTGAAGAGGACAGAGTAAAAGCACGGGCACACCTTTTGATCATGCCTTGAGTTTTGCGGAGAACAAGGCGACACCAAATAAAGTGAGGGCACATGGTCACAAAAGAGAGGTAGAATGAGGATGATCGGACACCCACCGGCAAAATACAACTTCGCGCACGATGTATCGAGCACGCGGCCCACGGACGTTGGCGCGGCTCAATTTGCGGCTGATATTAGCCATACATATGAAGAAAGGGACGAGTTATTCGACAGACAAATACACCCAAACCATGTGATCGGATCAAGATGGGGTAAATACTGTGTGATCCGTCCCCATCACCACAAGCAAGCAAGTGAAGCTTCTCAGCGAATGTCGGTTATTCCAGGTGACTGTTGGTGTAGATGCAGCATCCTGGGAAGCTTCGAGATCAGAAAGCTACTTTGGCGTCGATCAGGGACTTAATCTCAAGGCGAGCCAAGACATTGACAGGGCTGGCGCGGCACTTTTCCATGTTCTAGAATTTAGTCGCATGCACACCTGTAAACATGGGACGAGGTCGTACTTCGGCCGGTCGTGTGCTTGAAAGTGAAAAATGTCGCTTGTCATTGAAACACCTTGGGCACCTTCGAAACAGGCCCACGCCATGTAAGGATATTATGTTGTACAGATATCTACTCTCTCCACCGAGACTTCATTTACACCCTGTCTCTTCATCCCCTCTCTCTCATACCCTTCGTCCTCAGTGTCCACGTACCAGCCTCGTCAAAGGGCAGGTGTAGCGTCGACGCCGGCGAGGACGCAACCGACGATGGCGCTGCTACTGCGACTGCGGGCACACTGGGCACATTGTTGGCTGTCGTCGTTGTCATGTTGGTATTGTTGGTCGCGCGCGTGGTCATCCGGGTGGTTGTCGGCAGCAGACCCCTGGTAGTGACAACGGCCGCGTCTTTTCGTGAGTCGTGTCTTTCTCCCTTGTAATTCGGCTCTTCGTCGGTCCCCCCCGCACTATGTCTCTGGATATGCCCCTGCCACAGCCCGCGGACACCGCCCTTTTTGCGTTCCGGCAGGTCTTCGGTGCCGGCACTGCAGACATACAACAGGTACTGCAGATTGGGCAGAGTGTGGCGAATGTCCACGACTTTCAATCCCTGGGCATGGCACAAGGTCTCAATGTTCTTGTTGAGCAAGAACCAGGCATAATCAAAGCGGTACTGCGCATTCAGTCCGCCGCGCGGCATGTAGAGAGGAAACTCCCGCTGGGCGTCCGGGATGGACTTGCTAATGTCGTCGCGGACCGACGAGCGGGAACCGTAGGCGGTGATGCGGTAGGGCAGGGCAACGCCCAAGTATGTTTGTAGACTGTTGACCAGCACCGCAACAAAACCGAGGGCGGCCGACAGTGTATCCTCGGCCCGCCCGCCACTGCTCTTCTCCACCATGGGACTATACACGGTATTGGGCAACGGCATGCCGCAAATCTGGAAGGCGAGCGGCTCGTCCACACCGCGCGCAGGGGAAATGTTGTAGATGCGTATGAGATCTTCACACACGCGCCGGCGCTGCCCCCGAATGTCGTCCCGTGTGCGCTGCGCCGTGGCGCGCGACGAGGCCAGTTTTTGGTTGGCATGCTCGACATCGGCCCAGGCGCGCTGCTGGAGGTCGCGGCCGGCCGCAATGGCGGCCCTCCGGATATCGAGCGACTCGGAAAGGTCGGCGCGTTTCTTGCGGGCGGCGTCCGTGAGACGCCAACGATGCGCCAACCCCTTGAGGGCCCGCCGGCAGCGGGCCTCGGCTTCGGGCAGGAGGAGGGCGGCGCTACTTTCGTCTTGGCTGTCTTCCACTCTAGAAGCCTCGTCGGCCATGACTTGTTCGATTTGCTGGGCGAGCTTGTCCTGGGTAGCTAAGCAGTCCTGGAGCGAGTTTTCGAGGTTGGCGAGGCGCATCAAAGCGTTGTAGGAGGAAGTGGGCAAGGGCGGGACGCCAATGAGGTTGCTGCGCGCGCCGCCCGCCGGAGCGACCAGCCGGTTCTGTGGCACACCGGCCATGTAAATGCCATCGAGCAAATGGAAGACGAGGGCGTTGGGTGGGAAGTGGATGTTTTGGAGGGAGCCGATGCAGCCGAGGAAGCGCAGGTCGACGTCGTCTTCGAGGAGGAGGGACCATGATGGTGGGAAGGAGGAGGGGGAAGATGTCGTCGAGGATGTCGTCGAGGATGTGGTGGTCGCGCTTGGCGCTCGTCGCACCCAGACCTTGACAGTCAGCTGTGAAGATCGTGAGAGGAACGGATCGAGGTCGATCAAGTCAAAGAATCGAAAGTTGAAGTTCTATAGGTTAGCGGGGAACATTAAATTGAACTGTTCGGAGAGGATACGTACTGTCGCCCGCTCTTCGACCTCGCTGACGTAGATGGGCTCGTCCGCCCCATCATTGTGCAGCGAGAAAAAGGCATCGGCCGTGCTGCTGTCCAGCGCCTGCTCCAAGATGTGCTGTCGTGCCAGCGCGTTGGCACCAGACAGAGTTGCGCTGCGGTTGCGCGTGTGGGCAGACCCGTTACTGTCGGCCACCAGGTCATCGCTGGATCTAGAGTGATGTAGTGCTTTTCGTAAGGATGCCCGCTTCTTGCCCCGATCGGCCGACAAGGCGAGTCCTCCAGGGCCAACGCTCGCGTCGTCAATGCTGTACTTGCGCGGCTGCGTGAACGTGAGGTTGCGCAGGTAGATGCCGCGCAGGTGGCGCAGTTTGCGGTTCTGGGGAAGGAGGAAGGATGGTTGTGAGGTCGACATGGCGGAAGTAGTCGGCGGCGACGGACGGAAGAAAAGAAGACGGATCGAGGACGAAGAAGGATGTCTCTCGAGGAGACGGACGGCGCGGGGAGGTCACGCCTCGGCGTGGCCCATGCCCCGAGCGCAATTGAGGAAGGGCGGGCAGTGAGGTGAGGTTGTGCCGTCAAGCTTGAGAATCGTCGTGGTCGTCGTAATCGTCGTCTTCTATCGTCGTCGGACGTAGTGGAGAAGATGCAAGTTGCAACGGCCGACCACGATACAGCGCGTGTGTTGTCGTCAGCGGCAGCACACTAGCGTGGCCGAAGCTCCTTGATTCCAGCACAGTGGGGACCTTTCGAGCTACCCTCTTCCATCTTTCCATGTGGGGGTCACGTGTGGGGAGCTGTTGGTGCAAGGAGCTCTTAGTGCTGGAAGCAACATTACAGCGCACATACACCGTTTCAGGGGCAACTCACAACGTCAACAACAAACTTCATCTACCAAGACGACATGACACTGATCTACATCGAGACTCTCAACCGCGATTTTACTTCTGAATCAATACATGTAATTAGTACATGGATATTGGGCTACGACTATTACCGTTCTCGACCATTGCGACCACGTTTGAACGCACGCTATCCAACGGCACCACTTCAAAGCAAAAAACAGCATCTGCATCGACATCTTCACAACATCACGACATCGCCACCTCTCTTGGTATCATCGCATACAAACTTCACTCTGCTAGCTTCAGTCACATTACCCTCCGTTATCATTACCCACGTCTACCCCTCCTTCTCAGTCTCCGGCTCCGCCAGTGTCGCTTGGTGAGGCGCACCCAGTGGCGCACCCGCCAGGTTCTGCTCCAACAAATAAATTTCGTCGTCAATGTGCCGGTGACGGAAGTAGAAGATGGCCGTCTGCGCAAACAGGGCAATGGCGGGTCCCGCCCAGACCCAGATCAAGTGCGGATCGATAATGGCCGGAATCAAAATCTCACCGATCGCACTCGACAGGGCATTGGTAAACAAGAACATGGCCATGACGACGGACTTGAGCTGCGGCGGGGCGCGCACATAGGCCATTTCGTAGGCGGTGACATTGCAAAAGAGCTCCGAAATGGCACCAAACGCCACGTTTGGCACCTGCCACCAGATGGAGATGGGAGAGACCATACCCTCGGGGCAGGTGCTGGCCTGGTAGCCACAAGGTGATGTCTTGTACACTTTCCACTGGACAATGGCACCGAAAACGCCCGAAATGGCGGCCAGCAGAAAACCAAACGTCATACGCTTGATGGGACCGAAGCGGATGTTGAAGTGGGACAGCAGCGGATAAAAACCGTAGGTGAGGATGGGCGTGACACCAATAATGATGACCGGGTTCAGGTTTGTCAACAAATCGTTGGGCGCGCCCTTGCTGGTCATGGCGGCGCCCTGGTTGTTGGACAGCGAGCCGACACCGCCGTCGTTGATATTGTACAGCGGAAAGTATAAAAAGACGACACACGCCTCAAACGTGCGTTGCACGTCCACGACGGCACGGTCGGTCCAGCTCACCCGGATGCCGCGCGCTGCCAGCGTCTCCGGCTTGGCCGCGTCCCAAAAGTCTTTGCGCCAGATGGCACCCTTGTTGCGCCGGACTGCCGTAAAGGCAATCTTTAAAAAGTTCGCGAGCTCCGACCCCGACCCGCCACTGCCCCTTTGCCGCTGCACAAGTCGTTTGCGGATAATCAACAGCAAAATGGGCAGCAAAAAGTAGACAATGCCGGGCAGCAGAAAGGAGATCCAGAAGCCAATGTACTTTTCCGTGTACGTCGTGGCAATGGCGAAGAAGGAGCCAATGTTGATCATGGCGTAAAATATGAGCAGAATCCGCTGGATGGTGCGTTCGGGGTCGACAATTTGCTTCTCACCCGACGGCAAGGTCTGCACGTAGTCGTGCTGGTGCTGGTACTGGTCAATCAGGAGGGGGGCGACATTGGGCTTGAAGATGCCTGCACCGGTCGACAGCATCAACAGCGAGATGACAAAGGGTGCGACACCGTGGCCAGCCCTCAAGATCGCAGGAGCCGCACCACCAATCATGATAATGTGCGCCACGCCGCCAATAATCACACCCAGCATAATCGTCTTGAACCGCCCAATCTTGACGTCGGCAATCCATGCGCCTAGAATGGGAAAGACGTAGGCCAGAAACGTAAACAGCAGACTAAACGCCGAGGCAAACTGCAAGCCCATGCCGAGAGCACCAGCATGGTCTTCCGGGTGGCCCTTGGGTATTGCGCCGCTGCCGTTGCCGCCCTCGGGCAGCGGGAACTCCATAAAGTTGCTAAACACCGTACTGGCGCCAAAATAGGACGCACGCTCCGCCAGTTCGGCCACACAGAGCACATACGCTGCAATGGGAATGCTGCCGGCCACGCGGCGCAGGGTGCGCTGCTCTTCTTCTGTCGGCACGGGGTACTCGGCGCTGCCCTGAGGGAGGAAGTCCTGGGCGGTGTGCTCCCTCTTTTCTTCGGCGGGGGGCTCCTTGTTGTCACCAGTATAAGGCGGTGGTGCAGCCGCCGTCTCGTGGGCATGCTCGACAGCGGCCGACTCGACAGTTCCCACCTGCTCTGACTCGATCGGTGCCACGCCGGACAGCACCTGGGCGACTCCATGGCCCTTGGTCGGCCCGGCGGCGACGGCCTCAATGTCGGCGTCTGGAAGGCAAAGTGTTAGTGTGAAGAAGTGCAATGTTGTGGTAAGGTCAGTGTCTTACCCATTTTGCGATCACAAGGGGCTTGTCCTTTTTTCGTATAAATTGATTGATCAATTTGAAAGCAAGGACTCGATCAATGGTGAAGAGAAGAGAACTTCACGACGTTGGTTATGTAAAAGGAGGGGAAATATGAGAATCAGAGAGTGAGAGAAATATGAGAGACACGGGAGAAGCAAGGTGGCCGGCGGAGATCGAGCACACAAGAGCACAAATATCGACAGAGACACGGGAGGATATAAAGTATGTGCGTCGGTACTACACCACTGTGATAGGATCAGAATGATGAGAGGGGCGGGAAAAGAAGACGCCATCGACAACAGACCGTCGACAGTGGACGGTATTTGCAATTTATCCAGGCGGGCTTCCTATCTTGTATATTATATACCGATCGCTGCCATTTGAGCTGTTTGTCGCTCCTTTTACTCTTCGCTCTCACACCCCTCTCCTCACTCGATTCCAACCTTGATATACATGGTACACTGTCTCACGTATACTTCAGATAGTACAAAACAACTGTATGTTGCCGGTACTCGACCTGGGAATATCCCCCCAGACGGCTGGTACAACGGCCATATACCCGGATTGGTGGCGGATAGAAACACTGAGAACGCCTGTTCCCATCCTGGAGAAGATGTAAAATGGCGATAGAAAGCTTGTTGATCCGTCACAAACATGTACGAGATCCGGCATGTTGATGTGAGCCTACAATGTTTTACACCGTATTGGCCAGCATTGTAAGGAAGTACAACATCTCGCAAGGCTTGGCCAGTCGCATCCCCCGTATCTCGCATCCCGCGTATCTCCCTACTCTCCTCTTTCGTTTTTTGCCTGCCCTATCATGTGTCGTTCTTATCACTGTCCACTGGTTCTCGTAGCTGTTGGTCGTTGTTTTCTCCTTCCCAATCGAGACAGTACTCGTGCAACCTCCCAACATCACCAACATCTCTCCGCAAATGCGGCACACGGAACACGGAACACGGAACACAGAAAGCGGCACAGACTTGAACTGGCAGACAAAACGCTTGTCCAATTCTGCTGGAATGTCAAGTTTTGCATCACTTATTATGTTGCACTCTGATGTGACCACGGCGCCTACGCCAATGTGGCAGGTCCCAAGTCGTACACGATCTGTACAAACAGATGGTCGACCGAAAGAATGACATCCGTGTTCGCAGTATTCTGTCCCCAAGTGCTATCCGACATTGATCACGAACGTTTTTATTTCCATGCGCCTGTTGCTTCTTCTTTTTCACCTTCTCTTTTGAGTAATATACTGTGGTTGGTAGCGTAGGATCCAACAAAACTACTGCACGACCATCTCGGGATCGACACTGCGCCGCAACCTTGCTTGAATGGAGGAGACAACCATACTGAGTAGGGCATCTGGAAGACTCGCCATTACGGCGCGATATGCGCGATACCGCGAAAATCGCACAAACAATACCTCCGACGGCGTGATCGCCAAAGATTTTGTCTTCTTTTGACAGGTGTATAAACTCAGAGAGCGATAACTAGGCCTGTCTTGATTGCGTCGAAGTCAAGACGAACGACGTTAAAATATAGTCGCTTCGGGAGGAACAGATCCGTAAAGAAGATTTCGAATAGTACTGCAAGCTAGAAAGATAAAAGGCAAAAGGAGGGGAAGCAAGCATTCTGGCTCGGACCGAAAATGCTTGTAGCACCTCAAGGAGGAAAGTCACAAGATGAGGTACGCAATGCAGCACAACTACAACATGGCGATGCAACACCAGACGGCAAACCGCGACATAGCAGTCTTTCCCTCATATGCCATCTTCGATACGAACAGCCCCTTGTCGAGAAATTATGGCCATAGAAACAGTGATCAACACGTGATGGTTCTCGGCATGCAATATGCGGTGCTGCATATAGAAAGCTTATCTATGTTGAAGTTTAAGTTTGCATAAACACAACGATGTGAAGAGGCCCAGTAAGTATTGGCACTGCAGCCTAGATAATCTATATGGAACAAAAAAATAAATCTTAGATGTTGAAGTCCAAAGTTGAGTTCATTGACAAGCTATACAAGTATTTAGTTTATCTATGTTAGGAGGCGCCGCATCAGAAGCAACGATGACTGCACCCTTTATTAGTGAAATTACCCTGGATTCTAGCAAGAGAATCAAAACCTCTATATTTTTGAACGAAAGAGCAAAAAAGCAGCAAAAAGACAGCAAAAAAATAGTTCCGATCCAGGCAGGGATCGAACCTGCAATCTCTTGGTTCGTAGCCAAGCGCCTTGCCATTTGGCCACTGGACCCGTTTGATGGACTCCACGATGCTGTGGCTCAGAATATCAACACAGTGGACGCCAGCGGGGGCGTGGATCCTGCCGGAACTTTGTTGTCAATGGCATCGACGACAACCTATAATCAAGCCATAATTGAGCCCAATTATGCCACGTGCTCTAATTCTTCAACGAGTGTAACTCTGTGAACGTGAATAATAATTCTGTTTGTTTATGCTCACGAACAGACCCCATGAAAAGATCACGACTTCACCGGCCAAGCTTCACAATCACAACAAGACGCCGGCGACACAGCAGCGAATACAATCCCCATCGGGCAAGTGTCCCGGCTACTGGAAACACACAATGTCGGGCCTCTTGCTATGATCAAGGATAACAACACAATGGAGGACAACAAGAACGCGTACCCGGCCTGATGCACAAGCTGTCGCGATATTTTGCCATGGCCCCCACGCAAGCATGACCAAGCCGGTCATTGAGGTCATTGCTTCTTTGATAGTGCCAGGAGGCGCGGGTATCTACCGCTGGTTTTTCACGGACGAGGCGCGCTAGACGCTGATGCCGTCGTATGCACGGAGGATGCACGGAGCTGGGTCCTCACGGAGACTCATTCTTCTCGACAACCCGGATCCGGACGGGTACATCTTTGAGGAACAGGCATTGACAATCGAAAACACGCGCGCGGCCGTGAGATGGCTCCGACAGAGTATGGGCAGCAAGCTGGTGGACAACGCCTACAAGACCATTGCAGCCGTCGGCCACGTCTATGTCGAGCCTGTTGCGGACACACGCGATATGAGCAAGAATTTTAGAGCTGTGCGGGTTACGACTGTGCAGAACGGCATTGGGCTTGCGGATGTTTCTGACCACCCGGACGCAGCCCTGACAGACCCTTCGAGGACAACACGGGATATGCAGCCCTGGACGCAGCACTGCGCCTGACCTGGGACATGGGCGGCGCCGTGGATGCGAGTCATCCGGGCTGTGTTGCCGTCATCGACGCATATGGTTACGTCGCTCCGCTGGCCATGGCGCCAGTTGTAAGGGACGGAGACTCCGTTGTGCCACTGGAAGTGAGGCCGGAAGTGGTAACAATGCGCTGGGAGCTGGCAGAGCGCCGGGGTTCAGCATGGTGATCGCCATGTGAGATGGAAACAAGAGCAACGGAAAGTCGGGAAACTACTCCATATGAGGTGGAGAAAAGTAAAAATATCAAAAAGTAATGAATTAGCTCTCCATGTGGCTACGCTGTCGACAGAAAATCAAAACGAAAATCAAATGCTATTCAAACTCGAAGAAAACCGAAAAAGGAACGCCAAATAAAATCAAGCACACTTTGCCTTCTTAAACACTATCCCTCCGGACATAGATCTCACCGGGGGCGCGCACACCGGCGGCCTGGCGGCTCGCATCCTCCATGTTGACATAGCGCAGGGGACGGTACTCGGGGAACCACATTTGCTCTTTGATCCATTCATCCAGCAAATCGTCACCGTCCTTTTCGGTCGGGATCCCCCGCTCGGTGGCCAAGCCTTCCTTTTGGGCGGCCCGGATGACCTTGCGGGCGATATGGACACTGACGTCGCGGACGTCGGCGACGCCCGGCAGTAGAGGAGCGGTCTGGTCCTGGAGGGCGGGACTGAGATCGGCCACGGCCGTGACGGCGGCCACCAGCATCGAGTCAGAGACACGGCTGGCCCTCGACAAAACGGAACCAAGACCGATACCGGGAAACACGACCGAGTTGTTGCACTCGGCGACTTCGATTTCCACCTCCTTACCGTCTTTACCCCAGGGACCCTTGACGGGCTTAAAGGGCGAGCCGGTGGCAATGAGGGCGCGGCCGTCGGTCCACTCCAGCAGGTCAGAGGGGACTGCTTCGTGGAGGCGGGTCGGGTTGGACAAGGGCAGAATAATGGGGCGGTCGACATGGCTGGCCATGGCTTGGACGATTTCCTTGGTGAAGGCCTTGGGCTTGGTGGAGGTGCCGACCAAAACATTGGGCTTGATGGTGTTGATGACGTCGAGGAGGCCGATGCCATCACCCGAAGAAGAGGACGACTTAAAGTCACCGCCATCTTTGGCATAAAACTTCTGCGCTTTCGAAAGATTGTCATTGTCGGCCATCTCGGTGGTCAACAGGCCCGGCTTGTCAATCAGCCAAATCTGCTTGGCCGCCTCTTTACGGTCGATGCCCTTCTTGGCCGCAATGGCGTCGCACACCTGGTCGGCGATGCCCACACCGGCCGAGCCGGCACCAAAGATAACCATGCGCAAATCATCGAGGTGCTCGCCGCTAACGTGCAGGCCCGAAACAATGGCCGCCAGCGTCACACAGCCTGTACCCTGAACATCGTCGTTGAAACACGCCATCTGCGGGCGGTACGTGTCCAGGATGCGGCGGGCATTGTCGAGGCCAAAGTCCTCGAAGTGAATGTAGGCCTGTGGGTAGAGACGGCGGGCCGAGTGCACAAAGGCCTCAACAAACTGGTCGTACTGCTTGCCGCGGACACGCTTCTGGCGGAGGCCCAAGTACAGAGGGTCACCCAACAGCTCCTGGTTGTCGGTGCCGCAGTCGAGGACGACGCCTAGCGTGCGGTTCGGGTGGATGCCGGCACAGAGCGTTGTCAAGATCAGTTTGGCCCGCGAAATCAAGACACCACCGACGCCCTGGTCGCCAATGCCCAAGATTTCTTCGCCGTCCGTCACCACAATGTAGTCAATGTCCTCGGCGGTGCCCCACTGGGCAAGCGCATTGAACACCCCATCAATGTCGTCCACCCGCAAAAAGCAGCCCTCGGGTCGCCGAAACAGCCGCGAGTAGTTTTGGATGGCGTCGCCCTCGGTGGGTGTATAAATGACACTGAACATTTCCTCGAGATGATCCTGGACCAGCCGGAAAAACAGGACATGGTTCTGGTCGTGCAGCGATGTCAAAAAGGTATTCTTGGCCAGGTCGTCGGCACGGGTGCTGTACTGTTCGTAGGCACGGTGTACCTGCTGCTCCAAGGTCTGCTCACTGGCCGGCAGCAGGCCGTTGAGGGCAAACGTGCGGCGCTCGCTCGGCGGGAAGGCAGAGCCCTTGTTGAAGATGGGGTGGTTGAGCAGGACAGTCCCTCGCAGGGCGCAGTCCATGGGGCCGCGCACACTAAGTGGGAGGTCGCCGAAGCGGCTGTCGTTGTCGTTGTCGGACATGGCGGAGGTGGGTGAGAACGAGGAAGATGCAGTTGAGGAGAACGAGCGGTAGCGAGAGGAGGAAGAACAGGGAGAAGGACGCCCGCTCAAGGATCGTGAGAAATGCAAAGAAGGGTGTGAAGATCGTGAAACTCGTGAAACTCGTGAAAAGGGTCGCTGGACAACGTGGGCGTCGATTCGGGTCTGGGCCTGGACCTTGATGTGGGCGCGAGTCAGCAACGTCTGCGCTGCGGGGCGATAAGACATTATTGGAAAGAAGACAGAAAGCCCTTGCAGACGGAACAGGAAGGGAAGGAGTTGTGAAGTAGAGCGGAAGCAAAAAGAGAAAAACAAAATGTCGTGATGCGTACCTGAGTGATTTATGCTAGTGGCCACGGGAGTACACGCAGAAAAAGGGATGCACGTCAACGGCCAACGACCAACAGTCCGTTTGTTGATCAGGAGCTTGCTCGACGTTGCGGTGGTGGAATGACGTATTGGCAACAGCTAAAAACGGAAGCTGCCACCAAACAATGTGGGGTCCGTTCAGTGGACTGACAGACGCCCGACAGCAGCCTCTGATTGGCGGGTTTCGTCGGGCCCTTCTATCGCCCGAGACGAACACGACAAAATGGGCCAGAACTCAACCCCTGTCTTACAGCGACTTTTTTACAGGCACTTTCGCGCTCACAGCTCGGGCGCCCGTATCGACCGACGAGGCAGACGTCCCGACGACAGGCTCCGGCCGACGACATCTTCTCGGGCGAGGCTGAGAATTCGGGACTATATTTATATATATATATAAGAATGACTTTCCCAGCTTCTTCAACATCGACTTGACTCTTCTCAGCATCATCCCCATTCTCATCCTCGTCTTCAACATCACCACTTACATCTTCTCACGCCTCTTTCTACAGCCACCTCACATCTACAATGCCCTCTCCAAAAATTGCCATTGTCGGCGGTGGTCCTGCCGGCCTGACTTTGGGCGTTCTCCTCCACAGACAAAACATCCCCTTTACCATTTTCGAGCTGCGCAACAAGCCCTCTGCAGCCGACCTTGCTCGCCCATCGGGCATGCTCGACCTCCATCCCGGGTCCGGACTGGACGCAATCGAGGCCTGTGGCCTGGCTGACGAGTTTGGCCCTCTGACGGGCGAGTGCAGCGAGCAGTTCCTGATTGCCAACCGGGCGGGCGAGGTCTTGATGGCCGCCGACGGCGCCGGCAAGCGGCCCGAGATTTCACGCAACAACCTGTCGAAATTGTTGGCAGCACATGTTCCTCAAGAAAGTATTCGGTGGGGTCATCGTCTACACCAAGCCAAGAAGACAACGTCCGGCGTCGACCTCGACTTTGGCGACAAGGGCAGACACAATTTCGACCTGGTGGTGGGCGCCGACGGTGCATGGTCCAAAGTCAGGGCGTTGTTGACCGACACACGCCCGCACTTTACCGGCATGCACTGCCTGACGGTCACCATTACGCATCTCACAGAACGCTTCCCACACTTGGCCAAGCTGGTCGGCAGCGGCTCCTATTGCGTCCTCGGCCGGAAGCACGCCGTTGTCTCCCAGAGAGGTCCACTGGACTCGGCCCGCATCTACCTGTGGATGACCGTCGCCGACGAAGCGTTTGCCACGACGCGAGGTCTGGCAGGGAAGCCGGCGAGCGCCGCCAAAGATGTTCTCTTGAGAGATGACGAGCTCCTTGGGACATTTGGTCCGACCGTCAAGGACTTGGTGGCCACTGCCTGTGACGAGGATGTGGCCACGGAAAAGACCGACGGCAGCCTCGATATCCGTCCCTTTTACACTCTCCCACACGGCAGCTCATGGGCGCCACAGCCGGGTGTGACGCTTGTCGGAGATGCGGCACACTTGATGCTGCCCAACGGCGAGGGTGTTAACCAGGCCATGCTGGATGCACTGATGTTGTCAAAGGCTGTCGCGGGAGCTTATCCAGTGAGCGAAGCGAGCGGGGCTGACAACTTCCTTGACGCGCTCAACCCACTTCTTCAGATGTTCGAAAAGGAGATGCTGGCACGCGCCGTCAAAGAAGGCAAGGAAACGGACGACCGCATTGGACTCATGTTCGGCACTGAAGACGCTGCCTATGACTTTGTTGCTGCCATGAGGGGCATGGTTGCGAAGCAAGGCGAAAAGGAGGAAGGAAAGTAAAGGGAGAGTCGAACTACTGTGATCGAATGTCAGAAAGGACAGTGACAATATGGCAGGTATGGCAGGTATCCTGGTAGTATTTAGAAGATTAATTAATGAACGAACTTTTTAGATGGCCCTTTTACCAGATAGATTTAATTGATTTATTTTGTCATTTTTCTTTTCTTTCTTTTATTTAAAACAAAATGAATTCTGAAAAATATCACTCGATGCATGGTTGTCAAATTTAAAAATAATTACAACAATAAACTACAGTTTAACAACTTCAATATGATAAATGTCGAGCTCTTCTTGTACGTGAAATCTATCCGTTACTAAATCTGCTCATCATGACTGTTGGCCGTTGGTTCTGTCTCTGTTGGTACCGTTGTCGATATACACAGTCTGCACTGTCTAAAATAAGAATAAGAACAAGAATCTGACAGGGCCCTACAGCAATCAACCTACAGCACTAACCGGCTACTAAATCGTCCACTAAAAGCATGTGCCGAGCGGGGTGATGGGAGTTGGTGGCGATGCAATCGTCGTGTCCTCTTTCTGATTTTCTTTTATCACTTTGTTTCCTCTCTTCATTTTGTTTCTTGCACTCCCTTCTTCCCCATCCCTTGTGCTTCCTCGGCCCGTCTTTTGGTTCATGTTTCCGTACGTTCGTGTCTTCTTCCCGTCCCTCCTTCAATTCGTTCTTCAGCTCGCTTCCATTGACTGCATTGATGTTCGTTTCTTTCTCTTCGTTCCCTGTCTTTCCTGAATTTCTGCGCCGTAGACGCGGAACGGCCTTCTTTGGTACACTTTTCTTTCTTGGGAACAAAAAAACCCGCCGTTGCATTTTGCGTTCGTTTGAGCAAATTAAAAAGAAAACGAAAGAGAACAAGCACAATGTGGCTGCAGCTCGGTCCCAGCCTTTTTTTGCAGCCCGCTTCTTGGCAGCATCTCAAATGCATACAAAATGCATGGTGGGGTGTCCTTCGCCAAGACTGTACCCAGCAATTGAGGGTCTCATTCTGACCATACAGGTGTAAGAGTGAAAGCTTTCGTGGGGCAGCAGCAACAGCCATTGTTCCCTAAAGGGAAATATCGACAAAAAACATGCTCACTCTGCCAGCCGCGGTTTTCTTTAATCTTTTGTTTCGTTTTGTTTCTTCGCGTTTTTGTTCTCGTTTTCGTCTCTCTTTTCTCACCATTCTTCAGCTCGGAGTGCCTCTCAGGCCTAGACCTCGAGACTTGACTACCACAAGCTTCCTACTTGTCACTCTTGTCACTCTTGTCACTCTTGACACTCTTGACGCCTTGACGCCATGACTTGTCTTCGATCCGCCTTGGTAGTCCATTTTGTAGTCTATTTCGTAGTCCATTCAGAGTAAAACTCCACTCCAATCCAGACCGATGTCCTTCGTCCAGCCCACGTTTGTCCCGTACTTTCTTGCTTCGAGCGTAGCTAGATTGCCAAGGCTGAGGCCTTGATGTTGGAACGATGAAAATGGACTCACAACAACAGGGAATAGCAGACATGACTGGCCAACATCTGCAGCCATGCATACTCCGTTCTGGTACACCCTTCCCCGACGACTATTCCTCGTCTATTATTCTTTTTACGTTATCTCCCCTGGCTACCGCGGGATGCACAGCTGCTCTGTACGCGAGCTACCCACCTTGAGCTCCGTCCCGCGTCTCCACGTCCCACGCCGCCGACATCTTTACTACTGTTTATTACTCTTTTTTTCTCGTCCCCCCGATGGCACGACAGCTGTCCGACGGTCTTGGCAAGGTAGCTCACTACTTGTATATATAAACTGCCCCAGCCAAACGCAGCTGCAGAGTTCTGCCGTTTCTCTGTTCCTGTTCCTGCTTGTCATTCATTCTTTTCTCCATCTTCATTGCCATTGTCCAGTCACATCTCGCAAACACATCTTATCTTCATCACCCACCTCATTCTTCATCCCTTTTTATTGCCCACCATGCTGGCCTCCCTCTTTACCCTCGTGGCCGCCGCCGGCGTCGCCTCTGCGCACTTCCAGATCGAGTACCCCACCTGGCGCGCCGACTCGCTCACCAACGCCAGCTACTCCCAGTACGTTTTTCCCTGTGCCGGCGTGCCCCAGGACGTCGCGAATGCCAACCGCACCGACTGGCCGGCTACGGGCGGCTCCCTGTCGCTCGACCTCCACCACCCGTGGACCTATGTGTTTATCAACATTGGCCTCGGCGAAAACGTCACCAACTTTAATTATTCACTCACCCCGAGCTTCTGGAACGAGACGGGCAGTGGTGTGCTCTGTGTCCCGCACCTGGACCTGCCCGTGGGTCTCGAACCGGCCGATGGTCAAAAGGCCACGATTCAGGTCGTGACGCTGGGCGAGTCCGGCAGCGCGCTCTACAACTGCGCCGACATTACCTTCCGGACGGGCGATGTGGCCAACTTTGGCGGCGCCAACTGCACGACCGATGCCGCCGTGAGCTACACCATTATCGGCGAGCAGACCAACGGCACCTCCTCTTCTGGTTCTGGTACTGCGACGACATCTGGCAGCGGCAGCAGTGCCACTACGGGCTCGACGACGACGGGCACCAATGCAGGCGCTGCCAGTGGTGTCAACAAGACGGTTCTTATGTCCGTCGTCGCTCTGGCCGTTGCATTCATGTACGGCATGAGCGCGTAAGACAAGACGGAAAGCGGGCAGGTTAAGGGATCATGATTCTGTACTTCGGTTCACGAGCGAGAACGAGAAAAACGTTGTAATGGTTGGTAGTTTGAGTTGAAACAAAAGTAATGTCAAGTGTATTATGCTGGTCGAATTGAACCGCCTTGGTTTGAAATGTGAAAATGTGAAAATGTGAAAAGCCTTTGCTTGCGCTCTGCGCTGTAGTAATGCTATGTTTTTTTCTGCCATGGAGATGTGATGTGCTCAAATGGGCAATGATATAAGAACAAAGTGAAAAGAGAAAAAGAATTTAAAGACGGGATGCAATAAAGTGGAAGAAAATGAGAGAAAATGCAAAATAAACAACTTTTGAGGTCAGATCCCCTCTTCGTTCAACAATGCAATAGATGCGCCGGTCCCAAGAGAAAACAGAAAAATTGCAGTAAAACAGCCTCAACAGTGAGAAATGTTGATGTGCAGCGGCACAATGAAACCCCAGAATGTAACCGAAAAGAAGTGGTCGCAAAAGACCAGAATAAAGATAAACAGAAATGGGGTATGAGGAGAAAAGAAAAAAAGAACAAGAAGAAACAAGACGTAAACCATAACCATCCCAGGATGAGAACAAAGATAACAACAAAAACAAAACGACGAAAAAGAAACCCATAAATGTCGTACCGAGTAAATAAATCCCACAATGTCACAGAAATCACAGAAAAACACAATCATCAAACACATCATAAACACCTCACTCGCTTATGCCGCCACCTTGACATTGTCTGGAAACAGCTCGCTCACCAGCCGCTTCATCGTGATGCGCTGCATCGGGTTCGGCGCCAGCATCTCGTACGTCAGCCGCTCAATCGTCTCGTTGCGGTCCAGCTTGTCCTTGGCCTCTTTGATTTCCGATAGCCACATGTTCATCTGCATGGCGGCGGAGGGTCCACCGTTGTTACCAGTACTTGAAGGGGCCGACGGCTTATTCACATCGGCAATCATCCAGTACAGACGCTTGGGCCGGTTGCGGACACCCCGTGTATCGGGAAAACCAATCTTGCGAAGCACGTACAGCATGGTGATGCCCAGGGCCCAGACATCACTGGGTGGACCCCGCAGCTTGCGCCCGATGAATTCGGGTGGCACATAGTAAGGCGTGCCACCGGCCGAGGGCGGGCTGTTGGTTTCGGTGGACAGACCAAAGTCGCAGAGCACGGCACCACGCTCGCGCGAGTACAGAATGTTGGCGGGCTTGACGTCGTTGTGTACCAAGTTGCGCCCGTGGATGTAGTTGAGCGCACCCGAAATATCCCGCAAGATCCGGAGTGCATCCCGCCGGTCGCCCGTAAAATAGTCCGAGTTGCTGGCTCGCCACGTGCCCTTCTTGCTCAGGTCCTTGGCGTCGACGTGCTCCATGTACAGCGACAGGTACCGCGCATCGCCGCCGTACAGGCGCACAATGCTCTCGTGCTCCAGGTACTCGTGCGACTGGAACTCGCGCAGCCACGTATCGGCCTGCCGCACGAGCACGCGGTCCATCTCTTGCGGGCGGAGCTGTTGCGCGGCGAGGGCGGCGGTAGCGGTGCCCGGTGAAGGTGACGGCGCAGCGGGCCGTGTCTTGATGACTTTGACGGTAATGACACTACCCGGTGGAACCTTGGGATGGTCCATGGTGCCCGTGAAAACTGTCGAGAGCGACGTCGACGCTATCGGGTCGCGCTTCGTCAGCTTGTACGAGTCGATTTCGCAGCTGCCGGGGACCATTACTGTATCCTGGCGCTCCATGTCCAAGAGAGCGTGCGAGTTGGTGGAGTTGGCGTGGAGGTGGCCAACCTCGTTGCTGCTACCGCCCTTGGCGGAGGTCGGCAGAGGGAACACGAGCGGGTCGGCCGTGGGCCGCAAGAACATGATGACGGCCTCCTTGTTGACTTCGCCTTGACCCGTACCACCAACAGGAGGCGCCGTGTCCTCAATCGTCTTTTGTCTCCGTGCATCGGGCCGGCCGACAGCATCGTCATCGTCAGCGACAAACGACCGCTTACCCGACGACGACGGGGTACCACCCGTTATTGGCGGTGGCGGCAATGCTTTAAAGAGTGTGCGGCGGCGCTCGAGTATCCGAAAGTCCAAAACCTCAATGTGTTCCATCTTGATGCGCCACGTGCCGGGCGACAGGGCCTTGATAGTGCCCGGGTTGATGGTGTACTCGATGCTGTCTCGGTTGACCGGCCCTGGCGAGGTAACCATTGTCGTTATCGTGTTGTTGTTCGAGTTGATGGGCGTGCCCGGCGTTTTAGGTGTGCCGTCGGCGCTGGCGGGCGGCGAGATGGCGGGCGAGCCGGGAAAGACCCGCGACAGGTTGATGGGTACGTCGCAATTGTTCAACAGAATCTGGTTGTCGCTCGATGGGTCGTAGTAGAGTTCGCACCACAATGGTGGGATCGGCGTGCCGTCGCTGTGGCGCTCACCGGGCATGAGGACGGTGAACTTGATGTCTTTGGACGTTTGCGTGACGGCCAGCACGGTCTCTTGTGGCTGGTCCGGTGAGCTGGCAGAAGCGACCTCGGTCCTCAGGGCAACCCACTCGCAGTTGTCGTTGCTGCCGGGGCTGACGGACCGGCTGCGAAGAGGTCTCACAAGCAGCCGGATATCCTTGTCGGAAGGCACGACGAGCTCGTCCAGGTGAACATTGCCGACACTGCCCGAGGCCATGAAGCTCTCCTGCATGCGCATGCCGTGCAAGCGAGAAGCATACTCGGACGACGGGAAGGGCTCCGTCTTCTCCTCAGTCTCAAACTGGGAGGACGGCATCACCGCTTCACCCATGGTGGTGGCGGCGCTTGGCGGCGAAGCCAGAGCGGAGGCGTCCACTGGTTATATGAAGACGGAGAAGCGGCCAGCCAGGAGCGGCGGCGGCGAGGAGGAGGAAGTGGACGGTGTTAAGGTGTGCCGTGCCAGACGGGAAGGAGGACAGGGCAGTGACGCGGCTCCAGAGTGGAAGGGAGAGGAGAGCAAGAAAGGAAAAGAACAAAAAGAAAAAGAAAAGGAAGACAGAAAATCAAATGTCTCTGGAGAAAACAGACTGGCGGGGAACAGCTATATATGGGTAACGCAAGGACCCGCACGAGAGCTGTTGGCACAGGAGAGAGCAGTCGGAAGCGCGGAAGCCGTAGACCGAGAGCGCGAGGGGTCGGCCAGTTTATATAGACGTCCAGGACACTCCTAGAAAGCCCGTGCCGGAGGAAGACGTTGCAGCGGACCGGACGGAGGAGGAGTGGGGTCAGACGGCAGGCACTTTGCGATTGGGTGAGCGCCGGCGACCGTCAGCGGCTGGAAGGAGAATAGCGGCGCGGAGTCGTAGGATCAGAAGACGGTAAAGCGGGGTGGTTGTCAAGTCGAGACGCCGGAGCGAGGTCGAGGCCGACAGACGAGAATATGAGTCGAAAAGTTGAAGTAAAAGTGAAGTTGAGGTTGTTGCAGGAAGAAAGTTTTCCTGAAATGCAAGGAAGGAGGAAGGTGGCAGGACTGGTGGTTGATATTGCGGACAGGCAGTGGGGCTCGTTTGCTCTTTCCCTCCTGATAATAATAGCAGTACGCCGTAGGGCAGAACTCAGTCGTAGAGGCAGTTCTTGAGGGGGGTACAGCGATGGCACGGACGGCTAGTTCGTTATGGGGCCAGGTACTCCGTCCTCCATAAAGCGAGAGAGAGGATCGTTCTTGCCTTTTATGAACTTGACGATGTCGACGGTGACGCCTTACTATGAGTCCGTTTTCTCGTTCTTTCCTCTTTTATATCGATGAGTGCGTGCGCGGTGTGGTCGTCTGCGCTGTCCGCCTGGTCCAAATGTTTCTGTTCTGGGAAGGCGCGACTGCTGCCAGTACAATTGCGCAAAACCGGGGACTTTTTGGCGCCAAAAGACAGAGGTTAAAAGCACCAAAAGCTTGTCAGATGAACGCAAAAAAGGCACGCGAGAAACACCACACGGGGACACCAGAAACAATACGGGGGCAATAAACGATAAGAAACGAGGCAGTAAGGCAATAAAGAAGCCAAAATGACAAGCAAAAATATGAGATAAAAGCCCGTGGTGGAAGACGGCGCAAGGTGAAGGAAGGCCCTGTGATATTGTCACGAAACAACCTCAAAATAAAAAAGTAGAGAACGGGGAAGAAACAAAGGACACTTGAAGAAAGAATGTGACAAGAGTCATAGGGCGGAGGGCACCAAAAAAAATAAAATCCAAAAAAGAGTTGGAGTTTCCAATCAAATTTGGGGAGGACCAGGAAGACCAGAAAAACGGCCAGGGCCCCTCTCAGCCTCGAAAGGTTGACCAAAGAAAGAAGGCCACCGATGGGGATGGAAGAGAGAAGAGACGAGCAAATAGATGAATAGACGGATGCACAGAAAAGAACAGAATCCAAAAGACAAGAGACACAAAATACAAAACGCAAAACGACAGATGCAGAGAAGGAGGAAGAAGGCCTCGAATCCCGCCGAGTCGAGTCACAGCCAAGAAATGGCGGAAAGGTACAGAAGCTCACGAGAAAAAGACAGAGGGCGAAAGATGGAAAGAAGAGAGAAGGAGAGAGAGAAAAGAGAAAAGACATAAGACAGGAGGAAAGCTGAGGGAAAGCGTCAAGAAACAAGCAAGTCAAAAGACCCAAGGCAACAATGCGGCAGCTGCCTAGAGGCCGCCATAGCGGACCGGCGTGTGCGGGAAGACACGAGCCACCGTTGACCGCGCCACAGTAGCGGCCGTGTATGTTGGAGGAGACACGGTGTAAGAGGAGAGATCAAGCAAAAAGGCTCACCAGAACCCAGCCCTACACAGTCTGTCTGCCAGAAAACACGGCGTGGATGCATTGCGCCCATTGGCCTCTGTGGGTAGTCTTTCGAGGTCATGTCGACATCGTGCGTGTGAAGAGTTTGTGGGTGATAACGAAGAAGGCTGGCTGACTTGACTGAGGCGCATGCTGTGAGGCATGTTTGTGAGGCAGAAATACGACATGGGAGAAGGATGTGTGGGCCAATCTTGTGAGAGGAAAGTGTGAGAAAAAAGGTACAATATAGCTGTAGTATTCTGTATATGCATCCAAGTACACAGTAAATTACAGTGTGAGCGAGCTGTTACAAGAAATTAACACTGTATACAAAGAATGGCGTATCTCGCTCCGTCGTCGCTCTCCTCTTCAGCCGTCGGATAACTCGCAACACGAAATAAATCCTCATCCACACCCCCTTGGACATGTTCTGATGCTCGTTCTGACGCTGTGCCCGATGAGACGTGAGACTGCACGCTGAAAAGGACCACCTGCAGGTAGTGCTGCCCTGTGCTTCCACACAAACTGAAGGACCTATCTGCAAAAGGTACTTCGGGCCACCAAATGCCTGCCTTCTTTCACACCCTCCTGGAGTAGCCCCACTCCCCCTTCACGAAAGCAGGCAAAGGCAGCGAGAAGACGGACAGAACGTGCTCCCATTGGCTGCAGTGGACCCATTGCATCCTCTGCCATGCACACTATTGGCTGGCCAAGTCACTAGCGTGGTTGCCCTGCCGCAGGCGCAAGGGCCACCTTTACAGGGGGTCGCCTGCAAGTTCCACATTGTCGGGCTGATTTCGATGGCTGATTGGCTGTAGGGCTCGGGATGACCTTGTTCAAGCGCCACTTTGTGCTCGTTTGTCTCATTCCGCTTTGGTGCCAACCGATCCATTTTCCATTTTCCACGACACTTCGTCCTTCGTTCCTTCTTTGTTGGGTGTTGACCGCATCGCCCACTTTTCCCGCTCTTTTCCGCCCTTTTTGCCTGTCTCTGTTTTGCCTCTTTTCGCCTCCTTTGCTGTCACCAATTCTGGGTTGAAGGCCAGAAACAACTCCGCCCACTCTCTGAACAGGCCCTTTGTCCACCGTGTTTTGTCCCAATTTCGCCCATCTCGACTCTGCATCTCGCAACTCTCCTTCTTCCTCATCATCACCGTCCCCTCCCTTCCCCTTCGAGCCAGAGTCCAATCCCCCCTTTTGAGCCCAAATTCGCACGCAAATGCTTCGAAACTCTCGATTCACGATACGATTTTCGCCTTGTTAAAAACGGCCACCGTTTTGCTCGCTCTCTCTTCTTTCCCATGACCATCTAACGAACCTCACAAACTACCGCCGAAATGTTCCACGCCGACGGCATACCCATGCAGTAGATGGCCTTCTCTGCCTGCGACGACTTCTCTTGTTTATCACGAACATCGCTCTCTGGACCTGGCTCATCTCTCTATCCCCTTCCCCCTCCCCTCCGACCCGACACTCTCGATTCCTTGATTCTTACGATTTGATCGATTCCCCTACGATTAACCTCGTCCGACGATTGATTTGATCTATACCCAACAACCCTACCCAACAACCTCTCCAGAACCCGACCTCATTTCATCAACAAACAACACCATATCCGACATCATCTTCATCATCTAACGACACGCTCTCCCCCGTGTCGTCCTCCATTGATAAATACCCACCTCCTCCCCCTTCACATCCAACCCATCATGGAAGATCCTGATATAGCCTGGCCTGCTTGGAAGTTTGGCATGAAGAGAGACGCACTCTTCACGACCCTTCACAAGCAGTACAACACCTTTCAGTCGACCATTCAAGACCCCGATGCTTTCCACCACGATGTTTTTGAGATTGCCAGCGAGGCTTCGACGACTGGTGAATTCCACCATTTGCTCGCCATTCGCCGCGATCAACGGCTTCGTGAACTGAACGAGTCCCTTGAATCAGCCTCGTTTGAAATCATCGCCAACCCGAACCTCGTCGGAACGACACAATGGGAGTTCGCCCTGCAGCTTTTTCGGACCCGGTCCTTAGACTCGCTCGTCCGTTACTTTGCCTCTTACCTCCCCAGCAGTCACCCCTGGCACAAACCGACCTCTTCGGGTCCAGTTGAGGCCAAATGTGAGCAGACTGTTGCATCCACAAAGCCCTTCTTCGACGATACCATCATCACTCACGAACCGACGATGATGTCCCATTCTCTCTCCCACACTTCTCTCCACCACGACCTTCCGCCTTCGCCTCGCTCTTTGACGACCTACTCCGACGATATGGAGACATCGTCCCACCAGCTCTACTGCCTCAATACACTCACTCCCGCCCGCACTCTCTCGTTGGATTCGTATGAAGGCGGTCGCCTCCACGACGACAACAACCACACTGATGATGTGATTGCTGTCAACGACAACGAGGATGACGACGAGGAGTTTCCTTCTCAGTTTGACGACGACACCTCGCAGTCTTCTGGACCCTACACGCCAGTGTCCATGTCCGATGCTGAACCTGATGTTGCTGAAGACCACGAGCACCACCACCACCACAACAACCCCGCTGTGGCCTATGTGGCTACCATGCAGGAGTTAGTGAATGCTGCCACCCCCAAACCCAAGACCCCGCCTACCACCATCGCCAAGAACCCCATCGATACGATCAAGACCATCACTCAACATGAAGCCATTACCAACACCACAACGCCCGCAACCAACTCTCTCACGACCGATGTCACCATCGACACTGTCGAATCGACCGCCACCAACACCACCTCGTCACCGTACCGTCGCCCGCTGCAGTCGGGCCTCGTTGCCGACACCCCCCGCCCTGCCTCGCCGCTCCCCGTCTCCATGCGTGTCCGCCACCGCAGTGTCTCGCCCTCCTCGCGGCCCTGGCCCGTGGTGCACGCCGACGCCGGCCGTCATCACCTCGCCACGTCGAGCGGCATCACTGCTACCCGTTCATCCCGGCAAGGCCGCCTTCACCGTCTCGAGAATCTATCATCATCATCCTCCTCCATCACTCGCAGTGCCAGCAGTTGCGGACGGCGCAGACAGGGGTTGGGCGTCGAGAAGACTGTCCTGCCCCGTCCCATGCGTACCCGACTTCGGGAACGCAGGGAAGCTGCCGCGTCGGCTGCTGCCGAAGAACAAGAAAGACAATAGGACATACTCCCCCTCCCACAAGGACTTTTCCTTGTGTGTACGATATTGGTCTTTTTGCCTTTTACTGGCATTTGCATTGCACAGCGTGGAGCATGTTCATTCTTCTTGCTTTTCCTTCTTGTCATTGTCTGCTTTCTTCGTGCTTGTGTTTCTCTTTTCATTTCCACCGTCGTCTTTTTGCATCAACAAAGGCGTCATCTGGTATACAAAGGGGAACATGGGGTTAAAGCATTCTCTGGCATCACACAATCATCTTCTCGGCAACAGGCATCTCATATCATCATCTGGCGATACTGGCAACACTGGCGTCTTTTATGATACCCTCTCATCGTCCATCTTCATCTGAACAAATCGGCGTTCTCTTAACTACCTATCAATTCACGGGCGGAGAAAGAAAACACGGAAAGTGCTTCCTTTTCTTACCTCTGACCCCCACAACAACGGTCTTGCATCTTGCATCTTCGGGGTGTTTTTCTATCTGGCAAGCGAGTCTATACCCATCCTCATCGCATGACCTCACCTACATTTTCACGATCATGATCATCTTTGTTTGTTTTTTACTTGCCTTTAATTTGCGCTGCATGGAAACGGAACTGGGAAAGAGACGGAAACAAAAGCAGGAAGAGAGTCGGGGAGAAGAGAAGACGAGTGGATTGTATAAGACGTGGACGGGCGAGAGACAGTGCGGTGTCCCCCCACTGTAGATTGTCACTCCTGTCTTGTCTCCAGCAGTTGCTCGTTTTTCCTCATCCTCCCTCCTTCCTTTATATCTCTTGGGGTTTCTTGTTCTTTATTTTGCGATTTGATTTTTTTTGTTCTCTCTCACGATATACCCCCTACTACTACTACTCACCCTTACTTTTGTGCTGTGTACATAAACATAACCTTACTATCAACTTCAAGGGGTGCACCTTCAGAACAAGAGAGCTGGCGGCACGATCCCCTTTATCCGCAGCTTCGTGTACTATTTCTTATTATAAAGGCTACAGATTTCAAAATAAGTCTTTTTATTCCTTCCTAAACCATGATTTAAACATTAACGAACTTGACGCAGTGCAAACATACTTTGTATTCTATTCTACACCTAATGACTCGAAGCAGGCAAAGGCAACCGACAACCATGATGTTTACTTACTCATATTCCCTCATGTATTGCTTCATATAAACGTCTGCTAATGACTTTGCTAATGTATTCTACGTTTCCATCCAGGTCCGCAAGAGTCTTGACCTTTCCTGATTTTACACGAGTTTATACAGGCTGTCTCGCCACATAGCAGCAATGTTCTATGATTCAACTCACATTCATCCTCGAAACTTCTCGCACCTCGCATATCGCGTTCATGAGTATCATTTGCTAAAGAATAATGAAAGACTAAACAACAGAAGATTACAGTGAAAAGGATTGAAAATGGAACGGCTCATTGTCCCAGCATTACATAAAAGTGGAAATAAGTGAACGCAGGAAATCAATAAAATAATCCAAAAATATCCGCCCAAAAGGTATCCAACAGTAAAATCACCCTCCAGATATACAAACTCGGCCGTTTTATCATAAGCAGGAGATAAACAAAAGAATGAAAATCAAGCGTACTAGAAAGACTTCTCTTCGTCACCGTCTAGTACAGGTAGATTGGCTCCAGGAAGGGCGCCTTGTCGAGATCTGCGACGACATTCCCCTTGGCTGTCAACCACGCGCCACGGTCCGTAATCGGCATCACTTTGCGGGTGTGCGCGACCTCTTGGCGGCTGACATAGGCGTCGTCGCGGGGGATCCACAGCTTGGGGATGGGCTTCCACATCTCGGGCGGCCAGTACCCGCGGCGGGTGTAGTCGTCCGGGTAGGCAATAGGTGTCTCGTCGTCCGACTTGGGAAGGAGTGTCTTGCGGAGGTAGGTGTAGTCCTCGTAGAGATCCGGCTGCAGCCAACGCATGAAGAAATTGGGCTTTGGTTTATCGGCGACGGGCTGGCCGTCGGGGCCCAGTTCTTGTGGCTCGCCGTTCGCACCGTCTGCGCTCTGCTGGCCCTCTGCGCCCTCCTCAGCAACACCACGGGGCTGACCGGCACCGTTGTTGTTGATGTTGTTGTTGACGACCATGGTGGTCTTGCCCCAGGGGATGTACTGGGAGACACTAAACGATGTGACGTCTTTCTTGATTGCCTTGATTTCCGTCTTCATGCGCTCCTTGATGGCGTCGCGGCCCCAATCTTTCACCATACCCATCAAGTCGCCGGCACCGTCAATGCCACGATTGGTGACAGGGCCCTGGTGCAGATCGTCGTCCGAGTCGTGCTCGTCGCCATATTCGCCATCCTCGCCAAAGCCCTCTTCAATGTTGTAGTAGTCGGCATTGAGACCACCACCGGTGGCTCTGTTGGCAGCGGCTTCGGCGGCTTCTTGCTCGGCCTGGCGGCGGAGGTCAGCATTGCCAGCAGCCAGGTCCTTGTCGTCGAGGGCGAGGGTGCGCGGCAGGCTGTACAGCAGCGGGCTGACGGCGTCGTTGAGGGAGATGTGCACCAAAAAGGTGAACACAAGGAACATGATCATGAGGATGACCGGGCCGACGGCCGACTGGATAGAGAACAAGCCGATCAGGCAGACCTCAGCCAGGTACAGGCCAATCATGAGATGCAGCAGGCCGCGCGGGTAGTGCAGACCCTTGCTGTCACGGTCGCCATCGTAGGCGTAGACGAGGTTGTACTTGTACACCTGGTAGATGACGGTCATGCCGACACCGGCAAAGACGAGAATGAGGGGTGCAATGCAGGTGTAGCTGATGGCAATGACGCCCATGTTAGTGTACACGGGGAACACACCGCCCCAGTGCGGCTGCTTGAGACGCTGGAAGTTGCGGACAGCACGGCGGGGGTGCTGAATCGTCTTGTTTAGAATGGTGTGACGGAACAAGTCGAAGAAATGGACCAGGCCAATGGCACCACCTGCAAGACACTGCACGGTGATGTAAGAGAGGTAGAAGTTGGACGCCTTGGGAAGGTTGGTCGACAACAAATCCTTGATGGAGAGAGGATCGGCCAAGATTTGGGTAAAGGCAGCCGAGGCGGCGGAGGTGATTGTAGTAATGAGGAAGACCTGAACGACCTGGAAGCAAAAGTATGCATTCTGGGTATACAGCTCGACCATGGGTGACGAGGGAATGCCTGCAGCGCGAGCACAGACGCGAAGCATGCCTGGTACGGCCGCCATCAATAGTGACAGGGCGACGGCGGGCAAAAGACCCTCAATGACACCCGTAATAGACTTGGGCAGGTCGGCGATCCAGTGTAGGAAGAAGACCTTGGAGCTCAAGAAGGAAATGTTGGAGACAACACCGACCAAGGCCGCCGGGATGGACCAGAAGACGATGCCTACAGCAATGGCGCCCATGACCAGGAAGCGGCGGATAATGCGCTCCCACCAGCGCATGCGAAGGGATGACCAGATAACGTCCTCGGGGCGGATGCCAATATAGCGCGGCGACATGTGCAACGGCTGGTGATGGGTGAGCACCTGGAAGGCAACCTGGGCAGCGGCCTGTGTATCGAATTCGACAAACATGGACGACAGCGTGGAGCCGTCACCAGCACGGAACTTGCGACGGAGCTTCGCAATGGCCTGGTTGAGAGACTTGACACGCATGCGGGTCCAGCGAATGGTGTCGACACGGCGGCCAAAGTTGGCGAGCGGCCGATGTGCCGGGCGTTTGTCGACGGGAAGCCACTGTGCTGCTACGGAACCACGGACGTCGGGGAGTGTGTCGTTGAAGCCGTAGGGGTGAATATAGTTCTGCTCGTTCTCTTCCTCGTCTTCTTCGTTAGCGGCAACTTCCTTCGTTTCGAGCTTGGTACCGACAGCCTTGTCCTTGCTACCTGGCTCTTCGACTGCAGTTGCGACCTCTGTGATGTCAGACATGGGGACTGTTGACCCAACAGCTGTCGTCGACGAGGGTCCAGAAGCGTCCGAAAAAGAGCCCTGGCGGTCGCCGTGTGATATTGGTAGGATGTCATCGTGAGCACCGCTCTTTCGTGCCGTTGGAGCTGGTTCTCGGACGTCGTTGATTTCGCGGATTTCGTGAATCAAGCCCGGCGAGAGGGTGTTTTGTAGAATGTTGACGGTAGATGAAGTCGAGACGACAGGTAGTGACGGTGATGGGTCTTTCGGGACAAGGTATGTCGAGGACACTGATACGTCGGATGCTCGTCGTAGTGATCGTGAAGAGGACTGTGGTTCAGCTGCCGATCTCGCTGTTGTTGTTGCCGTTGCTGTTGCCGTTGCTGTTGCCGTTGCTGTTGCCGTTGCCGCTGGCTGTTGAACGGCGGATGTGGATGCTCTAGGTGGTGGTGATAATGGTGCTGCTGCCGGTGTGGATGTGGAGGGGCCGGGTGATTGAGCGGCAGAGGCGGGAGAGGATGGTGACGAGGGCGAAGAGGGTGAAGAAGACGAGGAGGGAGATGAGTTGGCGGAGGTAGATGTGGATGTCGAGTCGAGAGAGGAAGAGGTGTTGGACCGGGATGGCGATTGGCCGGCCATGGAGACGGGAGGAGGAAGTGCCTGGTCGAGGGGCACGCCGTGTTTCTGTTTGCGGGCTTTGTTGGCCTTGCGGATGAGCTCAATCTCGGCCTTTTCGAGACGCACTGCCGCGTTCTCACGCTCGTCGACCAGACGCAGCAGAGCACGGGTGTTGCTCGGGATCCACACGTTCTTGACAGAGTCGCCAAAGAGCTTGCGGACGCGGTGCTCATCGAGAAAGCGTTTCGGTACACATGTGAAGAGGACGGTTCGAGAACTTAGTCTTTGGGCGTGTTGGGGGGCCATGAGATAGGCCTGGCGCAGGTTGATGTAGTAGATGCATTCTCGGCTGATCATGAAGAGGATGAAGCCGAAGAAAATCCAGGCGATTACAACGTGGGCGTAAAATTTAATGGGCGAGGCGACGTCGCCAATGGTGAGGAGGTCGAGCTGGCTCAGCTTGTTGCCGCCGGTGGCATTGACGGCCAGGAGGACAGGCCATGCGATGATGCAGCCGGCAAAGCAGATGGTAGCCAGGACGCGCAGGTAGCGCAGAAAGAAGAAGCCATCAAGGGAGGTGTTGTTGAGGATGAAGGCATCGTCAATGTTCCAAAAGTCCTTGAGCCAGGTAAACCAGGTCGTCGGCAATTCGGGGATGGGGACGAGGGGGAAACGACGGATGCTGGCGATGGTTCGTGGTGCGTAGACGCGCTGGCATTTGCGGCGGAAAAAGAAGAAGATGACGAGGCAGACGCCGGAGTAGGCGAGGACGGGGACGAAAGTACTGCCGAGAGAGGCGGCAGAGGACGAGTCGGTGCCGGAGGAGGTGACGTGGCTGAGAGTGCCGCCGGTAGAGTTGTCGCGGCCGGAGCCGATCCGGGGATCTTGACTTTGATTCTGGGGTGGGAACAACGTGAGTAGGATGTAAGGGGAGGTGAGATTGAGTTTATTGGGCGGGGGGAAACATCGCAGGATAAAGCCGTCAATATCGTCTCTTTACTTACCAAACGCTTCTCGAGGAGGCCGGTGGCCAGTGTGCCCCAGTCCATCTTGTCATTGCTCCGGGGCCGTTCACTGCAGCCGGGTTGGAAGGACGGTCATGCCGTGGTGGTGGGTGGTGTCAGTCGTCAGTTGTCGTGAGTGTCGTCTGTCGTCGATAACGTGAAGTAAACAGGGGTAAGAATTGGCGATGAAGAGATGTGGACAGAAAAGGAACCAAAAAGGGGAGAGTCAAGAGGAGTCAAAAGAGAAAAAAAAAAGGAAAGCACGAGAGAAACAAGCAAAGGAAGAAACCACGACTGGACGAAATTGGAACGAGGCAAGGCAAGGTCGACTGGATAAGTGACTACTTCGTAAAGCGAGGCAAGAAGAGGAGAAAATGGGAAAGAACGACCCAGGAGACAGGGACAGGATGGAGGGCATTTGCCCCAGTAAAAAAGGGCTAAGCTGCAAAGTGAAGGTGCAAAAGAGTTAGAAGAGGGCCCTAAGATTTCAAAAAGTCCTCTCAATGTCTGTTTCTGTGAAAAGCAGGCGGGACAATTGAGGAGACCCACAGGGGTACCACAGACGAAAGCCCACCGGGTGGGTTCCTGCCTTGGCGTCATTGGTGGGTGTTGGTGTTGGTGTTCTTGGGATGGTGTTGGCCGTTGCTCCTTCCCTGTCGACTTTCGACTTGGTCTGTGTGTTGTGTTCCCAGGATCTCGGTTCCTTCCTTCCTATTTGCCTTCGCCTTTTCCTGTCCTGTGTCGATGTTTCGTTGTACTTCGTTTGGCCATCCAATTTTCAGCTCGTTGCGAGGTCGTATTTGCCCTTCATTTGGGTAGGGTAGGAGTTCTTCCGTCCGATGTTTATGATCGCCTTCGAAGTCTTACAAGAACAAGCACAGACCCGTCCAGCGTGCGACGTTCTCCGTATCTTGCGAGTCGAGGAGGACGATATCACCCTCAATCCTTTTCATTTTATCTTTTCACATTCGTCCTTATACGACATATTCTTTTCTTCTCTCTCTTTCTCTTTTTCTGCCTTATGCATTTCAAATAGTTTATGCTCATCTGTGTCTTCTTGTGTCAGTCTCTTTCGACATCTTGTCTACTCATTCAGTGAGAACGAACAGCTGTTGGCGTCGTCAGTGGCCTGTTGGCGTCCAGTCTAGTGCGTTCATGTGTCTTTCTGTCTTGAAAAAGACGCATTTCTGTCCTGGAATCACAAGCAGACTGTGACGACGGGCAGAACTAACACTAACGTCTCCCACTAAAAAACTCTCCATGGGCGCCCTCCCTGGAGTGCCTGTGGCGGCACCCGAGCCGGGAGGGAACGAGAAAATAGGGCCATGGCCTTGGTGGGTTTAGTGGGTGGTTAGTGGTGTCGACGAACTATTAGCGGGAACACCACAGGGTCAGAGGGACCAGCGGGCCAATCGGGGGCGCCATTGCCGCCAGGCGGTAGTGCACTTTTAGGGTACCTCGCCTGGCCCGGAGGGTCTGCGCTACCCTCCACTACGAGCCGCGATGAAAGTTCACCAGGTTTTCGTGGTCTCGTCGCTGTGTTTGTTTCCTCTTTTTAATTGAAATTAATTTCTTTGTACCGTTCTAAATTTTGTGCGTGTTTCTTTTCTTTTTCCTGACAATGCGTCTTCGTCCATCCTCTACCCCCTCCCTAGCCTCTCACAAGACTGCATTCCAAGTCATCCCGGCCACGCATAATCTGCATGTCGTCCAACGGTGACACGCGACGGCGACGTGTTTTTGAGGGCAGGCATGCTGTCTTTCTGTGCTCTCTTTAATTGAAAATGTTTTCACAGACGATGACTTCAGGGTCCAAGACATCTCCAATCGAATACGAGGCAGGGTTGCAACCCGTTTCCGATAGTTTGCGGAGGGCAAGCATCGCTTCATCGCTTCGGGGCTGCCAGCCATACAGGACAATAAAACACAAACCAGGTGTGCTCCCCAGTGACTCCAGCGTTGCATCGTGCGGCGACGGGAAGAGAGCTGAAAAGACCAAAAGTGGGCGTTTTCGGGGCTGGGCGAACTGGGCAAGCAGGCGAGGCAGGGAGTCCGGCAATGGGAACTGTGGCGCCGAGGGTGACATTCAGACTTCAGAAACGACAAGTGACGAAAAGACGAAAAGGCGAAAAAGATGAGCTACAAAGACGAGGGCCAAATCGAAGGAGAGTAGAGACATCGGCGACAATTGATTACAATCACTGAAGAAGACGCGATGATACTCGAACAGCTTCGCTCATCGTCTCACTACCAAGGCGAATACGATGGTGGACAAAGGTGATGTGCAAGTCTGGCCACTGCCTGTTGTCGATCAGAGAGCGGGCAGACACTGAAAAGTGACCAGCACTGACCAAAAGTGACCAACCGTGGAGAAGGCTGGGAGAACTGGGACGACTGGGCAGTGGCGCCATCGATGGGCAAGCGACGGTCGATCACCAAGCTATGGCGGAAAGGATACTACCTTCAGTGCACATCTCAGTGCTCATCCTCGACATCCCGAGGCTTCCTATCTCCTCTCGACGACCGACTGTCTTGTTTTTGTGCAATGATCAATGCTCACTCGTGATGAGACAGGTTGCCACAAGAGGCAAAGACAGACGGGCACAGTCAAAAAGACAAGGCGGACAGCCAACGTCGGGTATGCAAGAGGCAGGATTGCCGGGTCGCTGGGCGAGACCTTTCAGTGAGAATCAGTGTGAGGACCTGTGAAAATACGGCAGTGATTGTCGTTTGTTTGCCATCACTCCCCACCTCTCCACTTGGGCCGTCTTCCGTCGTCCTATCGTGTTTTGTCATACGCAGTACACTGTCTCGACTGTCTCTCAATTCTGTCTCTCAATTCTGTCTACGGAATAGCTTCGTCGCCGTCGGAGTTCAGCCGCACCATCACGTAGATGAGGAGAGCGAGAGCGAGGTGATGAGCAAAGATGATGTGCAAGGGTGAGAAGAAGACAACATCAGATGAAAAGAAAAGGAAACAGTTTCTGCAAGAGAAAAGAAAGAAAGAGAGACGACGTGGTGCCTTGATTTTGTCGACCTCCAGGTTTATTGGCAAATGATTCCAATGCAGGTGTCAAAATTGGGCAAAGAACCTGCGGATCTGAGAAACTGTGACGAGTTTACGGACGCAAGGGATGCGAGAAGCGAGGGTCGGTGGGATGAGAGAGCAGGATAAAAATGAAGTGAGGGTACGAAAGGGAGTCGGAGAGGACAGTCCCGTCAAAGGGTACAAAAGGAAGAAGGAATAGGCACTTTCTCGACTTGCTGCACTTCAGAGACAATGACACGCGTCGACGGTTGAACCTTTTGAAAAAGTTGTGCAGTGTTCCGTGTGCAGTAGACCCGCCTTCCCTCCTCTCCTCTGGGAGTCTCTGTTCGTTGCTCGCCCCAAGGATGAGACCCGTGCAACGGCTGCCCGCACGATAGGGGCGTGCATTGAGTGCATCGGGTGTGCATCGTCGAATTGTCTTTCACTCTTGCACTCTTTTTGTGACAGTCGACACCTCTTCTCGCCGAAAACACAACGCCGTACCCTCCTTCATCGCGCCTTCGTCACCCTTTTGACGTTGCACCCCGGCCGATGGATGTCGGTACTTTTGTAAATTAGGCCATCTCATTCGTCTTCCCCTGTGCTCCTTTTCTGCTCTGTTCCGCTCTCTTTTTGCCCCCGCTTGGTCTATTCTGGTGCCAACCCGGCGCCTCTTAGTCGAAGCCTTCTCCTTCCATCTCCTTTTGTCGACCTTTTGTCTCTTCTTTTGTCCCGTCAAACCCCTGCCTGTCGTTTATCGTTCATCGAATACAGTATCATCTTGCATATGAAATATGAATCTCAACTTCGGCGTGGGTAGGGGAGTGCTGGATCGTAATCTGGAGTCTCGGGTCTCTGATTCTCAGTGAACCATGTTCTATCTGTTTTCGATTCTAGTTTCCGATCATGTCTGGGCAGCTGGGACGAGAGGCGTCTTGTTTTACCTTTGTGCCGAAGTGGTTCTTCTGTGGCTTGAATATGATGCAGAACAGCCACATATCAAACCCGTGATACAGTTCGTCGGCACGTATGCCTTCGGCACTTCATCTATTTGCATCCGCCTTTCCCCGTCAGATATCTTCAAGGAATATATCCAACCGTGTAATGTCTATTAGAGTAAATGTAGTATAATATAAATAACTTATAAGCTTTTGGCTTTTACCTCTATCGTGGCATACGAGAACACAATAAGAACACAATAAGAACACAATAAGAACACAATAAGAACACAATAAGAACACAATAAGAACACAACAAGAACATAACAAGAACATACTAAGAATACAACTGGGTATGTAATATTAATGTCCTCCCACCCTACCTTCTCTTCTTTTTATCTCTATTGCCACCACACTCAACCACTCTTCTCCTTGTCGGTCGGCGTGTCCTCGCTGTCCGCAGACGCCGTCGGCACGCCCACACCGGCAATCTCCGTAATTTCGCCAATAACACCACCCTCCTCGCCGTCGCCCAGCGTCATCTTGGGTCCCTTGAACCACTTGCGCGCATCCACCAGGTAGTAAAGAGAGGCACCGCCCCAGACGGCCATGTTGATGACCACGGTGTAGTTCATCGACTGCGGGTCCGGGTTGGGCCCGCTCGAGGGGAACATGGAGAGCACGATGCCGTACAGCAGGAAAACAATGCAGAACCAGCCAATGGCCTTGGAGTAACGGCCCGTGTAGAAAGCACCGGGCTGGAAGCGGGCATTGCCCCAGACGATGCGGGCGAACACGGGTGTGCCCCAAGCGAGGTTGTTGCCGGCGACGGCGAGGGAGAACAGAGCGGAAGCGGCGGCGGGGGCGATTAGGCACAACAGGCCGAGGATGACGGCGACAAAGACGCAGCCCCAGATAGTGCGGACAGGGATGTAGCCGAACGTCTTGCTCTGGATGAAGTTAGTGAGTGTTCGAGCGAAGCGAGGACACGAACAAAGTGAGGACAGAAAAAAAGAGAGCGAAGCGAGGACAAAAGACTTACAATCTTGCGGAGGAAGTTGGAGAAGGGGAGGGCACCATCGCGGGAGAAGGCCCAGGCCTGGCGTGAGGCAGCGACCAGAATAGAGAGACCCATCAGGTACTGCACGATGAACAAGAAGGACATGAAGCCGAGCGTGCCCTTCATGCCCAGGGCATCGTAGTAGATTTGCGCCATGGGCTGACCATAGACGGAGCCCAGGACGTTCTCAATGTTGGGGTCGATGCAGGCGGCAATGACAATCACCAGCACAAAACCAAGCAGCCAGCACATGCCAATCGACGACAGGATACCCAGCGGCACGGCCTTGGCCGCGTTGGACGCCTCCTCGGACATATGCACACAGGCATCAAACGAGCCAATGGTCCAGATGGGCGACAGCCAGGCGAGCATAAACGTCCAGCCCTTGGGCCACGTCGTGAGGTTCTCCAAAGTGCCAAAGATGAATTTGCCGTCGTTGCGGGCGTTCTTCATGCCGATGGGCAGGGCGATGATGGTGGCGAGCGTGAGGGCAATGTTCATAAAAACGGCAAACGTCTGGAGCTTGTTCATGATCCTGTTCATGGTTGAGGCGAGAAGACCGTGGGTGAGGACAATGGCCAAAAAGACGACGTAGACGATGCCGTTCGAGGCTTCCCATTCGCCATCACGGGCGATGACGATTCTAACAGGTTAGCGACGAAATTCACGAGCGAAGCGAGGAAAAGTGAGAGGCTCATAAGATGACGACAGCCGTCCGTGAAGTATGTGCTCAACATCAACCGGGAGGACAAACTTACAGTGAACAAAACATCAAGGCACATCCGTAGTCGATACTGCACAGTCCACCAATCAGGCCCAGACTGTTGCTGTAGCCGACCAAGAACGACAGGTAGTTGCGCGTCCGCGGGCTCGCATAGTAGTGTGTCCAGTAGTACAGACCACCGCTCGTCGGCATGGCACTGCCCAAGTCGGCCATGGCCAGTCCGACGACAAAGATGCAGCCCGACGCAATAAACCACGACCAGACCATGCCACCGGGGCCAGACGGTAGCGAAAAAGCCAACGTGCTGGCAATCGACGGCAGGATGCCCATGATCGAGAAGGCAATACCAAACACTTCGAGGGTGCTGAAGTTGCGTTTCAGTTCCTGCTTGTAGCCGAGCTGGGCGAGCAGTTCGGCATCGGCGGCGCTGGCCAGGTTGACACCGTCGGCCGATGTGGTGGCGGCCGCCAGCTTGGGGTCGACGGGGGCCTCGACGTCGAGGGAGGCCATGATGGTTTATTGTCGTGTATGAAAAATAAATAGGGATAAAGGAGAGGATGGATGAATGACACGGATGAAATCAACAACGACAGAGGACAGGAACGGGCGAGCCGTGATATAAGTACAAAATATAGAGTACAGAGGACGATGCATATAGACGAGGGAGGTCAAGGTCGGAGTCGAGATATGAAACGAACGTCGAGATATAGTCTTGTTGTGTACAAGCGAGCAAGCGAGACAAGCTTGCAGTTGTAGGTCCAAGCTTGGGAACAGGTGTAAACAAGTGCAAGGCAAAACAGCAAGTGAAAGTCAGCTACGTATCGGGCAAGCAATCAAGGTCAGGCCAGCGTCACCAGTCCGGTTGATGGAACGTGCATCCGTCACGGCAGTCACCCGTCCTAGGTTGGTAGGTTCGCTTTTTCTTTATCAAAGGCCCCGGACTTGGACGCGACGATTTACCCCACGGACCATCTCACATGGTTGCTCGCCCCCGTTTGGTTTGTCCCGTTCACGACATGTTCTGCAGGAAGATACAAAATACGGAGTACTCTGCAGGGGTTGCACAGCAGATGGGCAATGTTGATCTCCAGAAGGAAAGAAGAAAGACGGAAAGACGGGTGAGCGAGGGAAAGAGCTCCGTTACCGCCTTGGAGCTTGAAGGGAACGTCCGTTTCGGCCGGCCACTACGTCTGCATGCGCTCTTAGATAAAGCTCTGTGGTAAGCCCCGTGAACCCCCGCTCGTGGGAAGCTTGTAGATCGGCCTTTTTTGTTGTTGGTGGTTGGCCGTAGGATGAACTAGGTAGCGTCGTTATTGGAAAGTCGGACGGTGGAGATAAGGATGGTCCAACAGAAGCGCGCCATCCAATTGGTTTTCAATGGTGTCACTTACAGCCAGTCAAGAACGACGTATTGACCCGTTGATTTTGGGGAGATAAAGTTGTACCTCAAGAACATATTCAACAATACATAAACAGTAGTCACCGTTGTTTTCTGAGAGACATGACAACATGTGCTTTACAATTGGTTTGTGGGGACGGCTTCTCGCTGCATTGGCTCGCTGGAATAGACACTGACTCAAAGGATTCGGAGGTGAAAAATAGAGACATCAGGATTCACTGTGCATTTTTCGTGTATCTTTCTGGGGTCACATCCAACGCTTGCAGTCTTCAACTTTCTCCCCGAACCTGGTTCATGCAACGCTGCATGGTGGGGGCAGAGGCAAAGAGGCGTAACGGTCGACAAAAGACAAAGAGATGGTCAAGAGATGGACAAGATGGACAAGAGATGAGCGAGAGGCAAGAAGCGCAAATGCAAAACCTTGTTTGTCTTTGTCTCGTACGCTCGTAATTGACCTCAATTTCATGTAAATCAATGTATTTATCACCTTCCCCTCACTTCATCTGACATTCTGCTCCGAGTGCCGTCTTCGGCGGACAGAAAACTGCCATTTAGTCGAAAGCCAGCGCACAAAGCTGCCGTCGACATATTGTTGAAAAGTGTCCATCGTTTTACTATTCTGTCAAATGATGTAGAAAGATAAACATAATCGAGTACATTTTTCTACTGAAGTATTCTGTCTTCCGTTTTCTCACACCTTTCTAGAAGAAGTTGCTTTCCATTGTGCTCTTTTATTCTTTTTCTTCACATCCCATATGACATCGGCCTGGCCGAGAACACACGCGGTGAAGGCTGCATGCAAGTCTAAAGCAAGTAGAAGCAAAAGGAAAGGTAGAAGGACGCCGAAGAAGGAAGGAATGGGGCGCTGGGGAAAGGAACTAGACTTACAACGCATATGCGGCACCGTCCATCCATCGAGACCAGACCAAAGTGTAAGCTGTTAGTGTTAGTGCGTCCTTTCTGTACATCTCACGTCGTATGTTTCGTTGAATGATGATTGTGAAGATATTGACTGAAAAGTATTGAGTGATAACGGAGAGGATTGAAAATAAATAACGAAAAAAAAGAAGTGATACGACGAGACCGAACCGTTCAAAATGCTCCTCTTTTCGACCGTTTTGCCTCCTAAACAACCTAATGCTCGGGTTGAGATAAGGTCGAAAGGAGGGTGGAAAGAACGGAGACAAAAGCAACGAAATAGGGACCCGTTTCCCCAGTGTCGTATTTTTCATTGCCGTCTTCTTGCATGTTTTTCTCTCACTCACACACTCTCTCTTCTCTCTTCTTTCTTTTCTCCCCTTTCTCCCCACTGTCAATTATACCAGAGTACGGGATTCGCCGATCCCGCATAGACTTGCTGCATTCGGGACAAGAAAAGAAAGAAGAAAAGACGAAAAGGAGGGGAAGAAGAGAAATGTGTGTCGAGAAGATGCAATATCAAGACAGTACAAGTACCTAGGCAGCTAGGGTTGCTGACTGGTCTGTGTGTGAAGATACCTACATCCGCATCAATACCACATCCCTCCTTTACTTTGCCTGCCGTGAACAACAGCCTCGGAGAATAGTTCAATAAGAGATGGGGTCGCGCGGCCTCCCGTATCTCCAGCTTGTGTAGTCCCAAGGAAATGGAAATAGTCTCGATAGTACTGCGATATGCTATAGTCGAAGCGGAAAGGGAAGAACAAGCGGGCAGATGAAATCAAGGAGGCAGGTCATGTACTGATAAGACCCCACCAACGCAAGGCTGGCAAGGAAAAGAAATGGAAAATGCCTACAGCTGGCGGAATACATTCTACAATAAAACGGCAGCAGACGCGGATGCGAAGTATGAAAATGGAAATACAAAACGATGCACAAAGATTGATAGGCATTGCTCGGGAAGGATTGAGATATCTCGATGTTTTTGTCTCGATGTAGACACTCGACGCTGTATGTTGTCCAATGAGATTGTGGACTTGAAACTTCGCGAACAGTTGATCTCTTGGCAGATGAGCCGCCCGCCGGTTGCAGCATGTTTTGTTCTTGGCAGAAATGAAGACCGCCGATATCGTTCGTTACTCCGTACAGACAACAAAGGGAGGCATCTACTCGATAAAAGCAGGCATATCAAAGGACACCATAGGACGTAACGACAGGGAACAGGTTCGGCTCCGCAAGGTCTGAGAGTCGTTCCAAATAAAGAATAGAGGAATGGTAGTAAAGCTTTAGGAACAAAAGAGCCTCAGGCCATACACGGAAGCATCGAAGCATGGTCAGTGTGGCGTCGAGGTGAGGCGCCATGTGTGAGGCGTGAGATATTCTCCTCCTGATACGCGAGGCAACATGACAAGTAGATCGAGTAACGAGTACGACGTGTATCCACGCTGCCAGGTCTAGTTCATATCGCCCGCGAAGTTGGCCGGGGTAGACCGTCTTTGACCAAAGGTGCGGGTGGAGACAAGAGGAGAGTGAAGAGTGAAAAGGGCGTCAGAAGGGCGTCACCGAGAGATGGGGAGAATGGAAATAAAAACAAAAATACAGAAACGGGCAAGTCGAGCCGAGTTGAAGAACGTGAAAGCTCACGGGTACGAGTCCCTGGTGATTAACTTTGAAAGAAATCAAGGGGCGTCATGGTCGACGAGAGAGAGAGCAAGGGGGGCATCATCGGGCAGTCGGGGTAGTCGAGGAGGTTCGTGGAGGGTAGTCTGTTCGGTGTGTGAATGGAGCAGTATGGCGAGTTTGGATAACGGATATCGACTAGTCCGTACAAAGTATGCAGGGCTGGGTCTACATTTCTTTATCGTACTTTCAAATTGTAAGTTGTCGTCTCCTCCGCACGAATCGCAGAATGGCGTCTTATCAGCAACGGGCAGCCCTGGTCCGCTGTTGGTGTGTTGTAGTTCCGTTTTGGTCCAGCCCCTTGTCAGGCTTTTTCCATTTAGGAAGGTTGTCAACAAGAAAGTGAGGGGATGTTTGCAGGCGGTCTAGGTCAGTCGGCAGGTGTTCCCTCCCCTGAAAATGGACACCAACTTCAACCAAGTGGGCCGGCGGAACTCCATTTGACGGCTCTCGAACAACAAAGCGGCTGATCCCTTGAGAACAGAAAGCTCTCCGCTTTTGATAGAGCTTCGTTTCGTTCATCGTGTAATTGCGTTACACCAATTCTAATTTCGTCTCCCTTTGGTCAAGCCTCACCCTCTTTGGCATGTCCTGCCGAGAAGGCTGGTGATGTCTGACAAGCATCTCATCATCGACTATCAGCATCGTCAATAGTTTCGCCAAACTGATAACAAGTTATCAAACACGAGGTGATATCAAGAAGAAAGGCTTCCCTCTCTTCGTCACCGGCAATTCAAACTCTTGGCATCGTGTCGGCATCGTGTCGGCATATGAAGATCTCGGCCTGTTTCTGTACATCCTTCATTTGTCCACTTCCAACATCGCATCGACATGCTTCATTTTTACATGGTCACCGCATTCGGAAAAAGAGGACCTCAGTTGCGTTTGGCAGTCCAGCCTCGCATTCCCTGTTATCTTGTTTGATCTTGCATTGAAAGGGCGAACGTGAAAGCTATTCAAATCTGGCAGGGCCAGCCGAGAGATAACCAGCTACATAGTAGATTGTGAAAAAGATAACAGTGTTAAATGAGGAAACCTCCAATATGAACGCCAATATGCTAAATATGGGTTTCCTCTGTGCGAAGTCCCTTTGCCCTGGCATGTCCAGTATTGCCGTGCTCCCAAAATCCCCAATGGATCCATAACGCCTCCTGTGGAATATGAACAAAATACAAACACGATAACAAGATACAAACAAGATGATACAAGTATAATGATAACAAAATCCTTCATCGATATCCCTCCCCCTACTGGAAGAGTATCAACGGCCACTGCGCCGAGTGTGTGCCGACACTCGTCTGTTGTGCCTGTTGTTGTTGCTGCTGCTGTCCCAGTGTGGTGACGGGTCCGACAGGGACCATCATGGTGGGCAAGCCATTGTCGGCCGTGGCGGGTTCGTTGCCGTCGGTGACGCCCAGAGGCGAGGGTGCAGGCCCAGGACCAGGACCAGGACCTGGCGCCAGTCTTTGATGCAGCATACTCAAGTCCAACAAGGCATCCGCACTCGTGAACCGGTCATCGTTGGGCCGTTGGCTGTCGGCAATAGAGGCGGTCCAGTTGGTCCAGGGGTTGGCGGGGGCGCCGAGTGCAGACGGCGTGAAGGACATTAGCGGTTGTTGGGAGTGCGCAGGCTGTCCTTGTGGTGGCTGCTGGTGCTGAGTCTGCTGGTCATAGCCGGCACCATTCATGGTCTGCTGCTGCTGCGGGAAAGGCGAGGTCATGACAAACTCTTCTGTGGTGGTGGGCATCTGCATAGACGGCTGGTGGAACTGTGAAGGGTGCTGTTGTTGAGGAGGTTGTTGCTGCTGCTGAGGTGCCGTCACGGGCGACAGTTGCCCTCTTCCCTCCAGCTTCAGTCGGGCCTGCGTCTCCAAGTGCAGGGCGACACTATCGATATTTCCCGGGGGCGAGCGGCGACCGTTGTTGATGTTGTGGTCAGCATGGACAGACGCTGTTTGGGATGGGTTTGTTGCAGACGATGATCCAGGAAGCTGGGCCTGGCCATTGATCGGGATCCCTCTGCCCTGAATGGCCCGCGCATTGTGTGCCATGACGGCATTGCGTGCCCCCGCCGGCATATCTCTCAGTATACCAAAGATAGTCCGCGCACAGATTTGGGTGAGTTTGCGGTTGAACGGCTGGCCGTTTTCGCTGGCGCCTGTCAACAAACCAATCTCGGCGATAATGGACAACCAGATGCTCGTCTCGTCCTGGAGACGCTCCATTTCGGCGGCGGTGACCGTTTTTCTGCGCTCCCAGGCGGCGGCCAGCGTTGAAAACATGGCGGCACAGTAGACGGACATTTGGTACCACGTGGTGTCTAGCGACTTGAGCTCCAGCAGTTTTTGGACATGCTTGAGGAGTGTGCGCGCGGTTTCTTCGCAGATGCGCGTGTTTTCGGCAAAGACCTGCGGGTCGGTGGTCATGCAGGCGGACGGGTGGTGTAGGCACAGCAAGAACTCGAGGGAGACGGCCTGGGCATACAAAGCGTACATGAGCGAGGCAGGCTTGCATTTGTCGACGTGCAGCTCGGCGGGCAGGCGGGCCTGGATGTTGCGGTACTGGGCCTCGAGGTCGCGGACAAGGGGTGCGTAGCGGCGCGGGTCGCGGCGTACGCCGTACAGATGCGAAAACATTTCCATATACAAGGGTGTAAACTGGAAGGCGTGCAGGCCGACCAAAAACGAGGCTTTGCCAATCATGGAAGGGTCGGTAATGCCCTGTTCCGTGAGGTACTCATCGCCAATGGCGACAGGCAGTTCAGTATCAAAGTCTTCGACACGGATGGGCATCGGTCGTCCCAGACGGCCGTTGAGCGTGGCCGCCAGCATGAGTGCACCCCACCAGGCACGTTTGCGCATCTCGTTTGTGAGTGTTGTGCGTGCAGCCGGAATACCGGCTGAGCGGTGCAATCCTAGATTGATGGCCTTTGTGAGGGCGAGCATGGCAATTGTCGAGCCACAGCTGGGCTTGGGAAAAGCGCGTGTATACAACGTGATGAGTACGAGTGCCTGGACAGCCGTGACGGAAAAGTCGGAGGCAATATAGTAAAACTTGGAGAGTGCCCAGTGGTAATGTTTGTTGGACAGGTCGTGCAGGTGGATCTGGCGCGTCAATTCTTCACGGTTGCGCACGCCGTACTGGAAGTAGATGGCGGCAAAGACCATGTGCACAATGACGAGTTCGGACGTGGTGGGTGTGAATTTGGGGTCGTCGTAGATGCGTGTGAGCAGCGCCAAATACGTCGGCTTGTGCAGAATGGGCGCAAAAGGGTGGACCATTAGGAAATACCACTCGGAGTACTCGAACGCGTCGGACCGCGAGGGCAGCTCGATACTGCTATCGAGAGACGGGTTAATGTTCATGGCCGAGCGCAAGAAGGATCCTAAAGACCGGTTGTAGAGTCCCGTAGGCTCGCGATAGATGGCCGAGGGTTCTGGCTCAATGCCCGTATCGGCAGCGTCAATGTCGAGGAGTGTGCCGAGAATCGAGACTTGGGTGCCGTTGACCGAGTTGAGAGGCGCGCGGTCGGCATAGACACCGAGATAGCTGTCGACTGGGCAGGACTGGAGGGCAGAAGAAGGTGAAGAGGGTGTGGGAGTGTAGGTGTAGGTGGGTGTGTTAGGAGTCGAGAGAGAGGCTGTCGTCGATGAAGCCCGGCCGGTCGTTGTCGTTACGAGAGATGTCGTCGCTGTGTTGCTGGAGTTTGCGTTCTTTGATGGCCGCCACCAGACAGAGCCCATGCACGTCCATTGCCGCTTCTCTTGTGGTCCATCACTGCCCTCTCCGCTGTCGACACTCTCGCCGTCGTCGCCCTTGACCTCGACTACACGTCCTTGGCCGTCCAAGACAACGCCGGGTGGGTAGACGGGGGCATACGGCGACCACCGCCATGGGAGTACTTCGACGCCGCCTCTCTCTGCGAGTAAGGTTTGTAGTTGCTCGATATGTCTTGCCATGGCCGTCTTTTCGCGCTCCAGTTCCTGCAGGTAGCCGCGGCGCTCGGTGCGGCCAGAAATGCGGTCGGTGACGTAGCACTCCAAATTCTGGCCCAGGCAATGGGAGCAGCCTTCGGGCAGCGCGTCGCAGCGGATCTTGCGCACTTTGCAGCGGTCGCAGGCCTGGCCGGTGCGGGTGTAGGATGACAGTTTGTTCTTGACGACAGAAGAGAAGTCGTCGGATGCGAAAGACTTCGAGTTCGAAGAGGTCGAGGAGGTCGAGTCCAGCTTAGCCAGTTTGGAGCGAGCTGGTGATGCGTGGGCGCCAGCTTCGGACGGTACACCGGATGCGCCATCATCTTCGTGGGCCCGTTTCGGGGCGCGCATGGTGTCCATGTCGGCGGGTGGGCGAGGAGACAAAATAGGAGAGAAATGGTGTCAATGTCGTGATGCGTCTCTATGGTCAGAGAGCAGCCATGCTTGGGACCACGCGACAGCGACAGTTGCTGAGAGAGGGGAACCGAGAACTGTTGGACGTTGGACGTTGAGCTGTCGAACTGTTGGTCGAATCGATCGATTTTTGGCCGTTGCCAATCACAGTCGTAGGTCGGTCTGTTGTGACTTGCTGTCTGCCGTCGCTGAAGAAATGGTGATGAGCAGATGAACGATTGACGATTGTCAAAAGGGAAAGCGCGCCTTCGCTCCTGCAGAATGGCGGCAAATGCCGTCGAAGGCGTTCCAACTCTGGTGGAAGGTGCCGCTTTTGCAAGTCTTTGCAGCCCGTTGAAGCGAGAGCCGCACTCAGCGCACTGTGGGCGGCAGGCAGGTTTGGGTCCAACTCTCAGTGGATTTCAGTGGATTTGGTTGAAAGACAGGGATGTTAGCGGTGCTAGCGGCTGCCAACAGTGGACTCCCTTTCGTGCTTTCTCACCACACGTCCGGAGCACTTCCAGCCAATGAGAGCTAAGCGAGAGCGAGTTCTCTTTCATCTCGTATCCCGTATTTCTGTCACTTCAGCAAAGTTAAGAGCCCGAAAGTCCGTGACGTGAGACTGAAAACACTGCTCAGATCACTCAGATATTGTTCAGTTCAGCTGCATTCTTGTTCTTCAAAATAAGGTTTCCTATCTAAAGCTATCTTTTGTCTATTTCTGCAGAGCCTCTTCGGCAGGTCATCGATCGGTTCAGTGATTGCCCCGTCCAGATTCCCACTGTACCTCTACTGTGTCTCCACTGTATATCCACTGTACGGAGTTTTCCGATCTCCGTACGCCGTTGGGACGTGCGAAACGTGCCCGAAGCGTGGGCCACGCTGCACCAGTCTGGACCTCACTCCACAAACGTGCATCACGACAAAAAATATCAAAAATAAATTTACACAAACGCAACAAAAACAAAACGTACAGGGAACGATACGCAGACTGATTGCTCCTCGCGGCAATCAAGGGTCTGCCTTCTTTGCAACAGGCCGGACGACAAAACGACGGCGGTGAAAAGGTCCTTCGTTGGGAAGACATTGAGTTGTCCATCTCCAAGGTATAGGTCACATTCGGCGGTATGTGGACAAAGACCAAAGATGGAATGGCCACACCGTACTTGGCCAGCAAAATTTTCTTGTGTCGTTTCAAACCAGGTAAGTACGCTGGCATCGACCCAGTTTTCCTTCCCGACACGGGCTTCGGTCGCCGCATCCTTTTGCTGATATTCGAACCCGCCTCCACTGTCAAAAAAGCAGAGGATCAGGAGCGGGACGCAGTGGTCGGCCATGTCACCGATGCTGCTCGGATTCAGGTGGCAACTCGACCCGTACACGGGAAGGTAGTAGATGGTTACGCCCGCTTGAGGTGAGTCTGGTAGCATGTTGGCCGTGCGGCTCAATCCCGCTGGCTTTTGCTGCTGCTCGCGCGCCAAGAGAGCTGTCCTTGACAGGTTGAAGTCGCTGTCATCATTGCCATATGTCTATGCCCAGGGCAAAGTGCGCCGAATCATGGGAGCAACAATCTGGTCCAGGTATGCTGTGCTGTTCCCACGAAAGGTGTTCTCGCCAGTGATAAGATCGCCGTTGAGAACAACGAGGTCGGCCTGCTCGGCGTCCAGCACTGACTCCATCACCCGGGCCGGGTTGAGGTCCTGTTGCGGGCCCCTATGCTCCCAGGCATCTTACGTGGTCAGTAGGTGATCAATTCTCGAGAAGTGGAAGTCAACGCCAACTCACTTTCACCAAAGTGTAGATCTTCAAAGATGGAGAGCTGGAATGACCCGTCACTGCGGAACTGGAGGGGTGCTGCCGGGTCACGATCCGCTTTAGATGCCCCTCCGATGCACCGTCCTCGGACGCAGATTGGCTGGACTCACGAGAAACACCGCTGATGTGGCTGCCAGTGCTACAACGCCGAGCACAAAGGCCAGCGCCGAACGCCTTGTCAACTTGCCGAGGCTGTAGATGAGGCACGCCGCGTTGAAGCAGTGTCCGTGTTTGAGGATTTACTGGCCATTAAATAGAGATAACTCGTAGAAATGCATGGTCGGATGTCAGAAGGCCGGTCCTAAGGCTTTGTCGGACGTAAAAGCAGCTCTACGCTCCACGGATCTCGACGGTTTACACGTGGCCCACATGGTCTACTAAGTGGAATAATAGAAAAGTAAGTACTTCAGAACGTATCAAACTTTTTCTATTTCACTTGCATTCATATTCTATATAGAAAAGTATCGGATAGATATTACACAAAAATACATATCAGAGGCATTCTGCCATGAAGGCCACAATTTAATGCAATTTAAATTAAAATAGATTTCTATTCTTTTTTTTCTATACTCTCTTCCTGGCTGCCACGACACTACTTGCTTACTGCCCCGAGTTTATAGTAAGTGTGTACATTACTGTCGTTCTCGTCCAGCGGGATAAGGTTCGACCGCTCCATGATGCCGGCCGCCGAGGCGCGCAGCCGCTCGCGCAGTACCGGCCAGTCCAGCTCGGCCCGGCCCGAGGCGGGCAAGATTTTGCCGTCCTTCTTGACGCGCACGCCGTCGACAAAGACTGAGTCAATGTCGGACGAGTTGGCGTACAGCACGAGGGCAACCTCGGGCTGGTGCACGGGGGTCATGCGCAGCGAGTCGCAGCGGGTCAGCAGCAGGTCGGCTTTCTTGCCCGGGGTGATGGAGCCCGTGACCTCGCCAACGCCCATGGCCTTGGCGCCGCCCAGCGTGGCGATTCGCAGCACCTCGGCGCAGGTCACCGTCATCTTGGTGGGTGCCGGTGGCAGGTCGCCGTCGTTGGCGTAGCGCTGGCTCTGCAGTAGCAGACGCATCTGCACAAACATGTCGCCAGGGCTGTTGGACACAATGTCGACGCCGAGGCTGGTGGTGCAACCCTGGGCCTCGGCGGCGATGGCAATGGGCCGGCCCATGCCCATCTGCAGCTCCGTGTCGGGCGTCGACGAAATACTGGAGCCAGCCTGGCTGATGGCCTGGATCTCGTCGGGCGCCAGGCAGGTGCCGTGGCTAAAGACCAGGTCTGGGCCCAGCAAGTTGCGCTCCGCCAGCCCACGCACAATGTGGCTGCCCATGTCGTACGTGCCCAGCGCCACGTGCGCCGTGATGAGCGCCGCGCCCAGCGACCGCCCGTACAGCAGCTCATCGACGGACTGCTCCAGCGGCGCGCGCTCGACCTCGGTCGGCGCAAAGCCGAAACGCAGCAGGTCCGTGGGCGAGTTGCTGGGCGAAAAGGCCGTTTTGCGCAGGCGGGCAGCGTCGTTGTAGCGCCACTTGCCCTCGGCCCTTTCTTCCTCGGCCGTCTGCTCGGCACGCTGCGTGCCCTTGCTGGTAGCTGGATCCGATGTCGCCGGGTTGACGTACAGGCCATAACAGAAACATCCGCGGATGCGTGACGCCTTGAGGCCCTCGACTGCCGCGTCCGAGTGCGCGGGCGAGTTCATAATATGCGAGTGGTCGAGCACGCAGGTGATGCCGCTGTCCAGCGACTCGAGCGCGCCACACAGGTTGCCCAGGAACACGTCGTCAGGCGTGTAGGTCGACCCGTAGCGGTTGCGAATATTGACCACGTAGTCGGTCAGCGTGAAGTCTCCCGTGATGGTCCGCAGCTGCGTCTGCCACATGTGGCGGTGCGTGTCGACGAAGCCCGGCGACAGGATCGCGTTGGTCGCGTCGATGACCTCCACGTCGGCCTTGCCTGACGGTGGCAGTTCCAGTTTGGGGCCAACCTCCTTGATGACACCGTCCTCGACGTACACGTCGCAGTTGGGCACGGTGCCAATGGTCTCGTCTACGGAGATTACCATAGCATTACGGAACATCCAGCTGCGCGACATCTTGTTCGTGTTTTTCTTTTTTCTTTTTTTTTTTTTTCGTTCTTCGTCAATCTGTAAGAGAATTGGGAGAGTTGGACTATGTTCGTCTTGGGCTGCTTGTCTTGGGTTGCCTGGATGCCATTATCCAGCAAGACAAAGCACAGACAATGCACAGCGTCTTATATAGCAGCAAATCCTACGAAGTTAGTTTGTTGAAAGCTTCCACACATTGGGTGGGGTATAAGCCTTGTTCCAGCGTGCGGAGGTGAGAGGAGTTGAGTATGGTGCGGATGTTACTTTGCCGAGTCTGGCTGGACTTTGCCGCGTCTTTGTGCGGAGAAGCCGACCGATCCCGGGGAAGCGTCATTAAAATAGCTTCGGCGTCTGCTCCTTTGAAATCAACCTTGCTACTAAGGTACATTCACCTTTTGACTGCCAGCTCCAATTATACGATACAATGCCGCAGAAATCGCAGAAATCCGCAAAAGAAAGGCCCATGGGCCGGCCGCGTCGTGCTTGTGATAAGTGTAATACGCAAAAGGTGCCGTTTCCCGTTTTCAGTCTCGCGTTTCCCGGTTCCCTCAATTCCCGGGCCTTCACCATTTCCTACAACTTGACCCCAGTTTGCCGCACTCTTCCCCGGATTTGAGTCCCGCGAACCATGCGGAGAAAAAGACCCAATCGACTGAGATAGACTGACAAGAGCTGGCTCCTAGATTCGGTGCGTAGGTGGTCCACCCAGCTGTCTTCGGTGCAGTCGTCTCGGGCGAACATGCTCGTATGGCAAGCCCCCAAGCAAAAGACTAGATCTTCACCAGCCGGAGAACAGACCAGACAGCAGACCAGACAGCAGACCAGACAGCGGGCCAGACAACAGAACTAGCCCATCGGACACTCACAGCCAGCCTGATCTTCGGCCGCCGGGACCACCGCCGCCACCGCCGCCACAGTCATCTTCATCTCTGATATCCAGGTCCAACTCGGTAGCCGATCTAGGCGCGTACTGTGGCGTACCTCAGGCGCTGCTTTGGGAGCTAGTTGAGATCTACTTTACGCACGCGTACAATGCCAGCCTGCTGCTGCACAAGGACACCTTTGTCCACAGCCTGCGTGCCGGCACCGTGACGCCTCACGTGCTGTTGAGTGTCTGTGCCTGGGCATCCAAGTGGGTTCTGGTGTCCAGGAAATTTTATTGACTCACCATATAGACATCCGCTGACGAAAAAAAGATTCTACAAAGACGAGTCCGGCAACTACTCCCTGGTCAAGCCGGGCTTCGGCCACGAATGGGCCACCCGCGCCGGTAGTCTTGTTTTTGCCGAACTGGTTGACCCTAGTGAGGAGAACATTGTCACATTTATCAACCTCTCGCTCTACTGGTACTCTGTCGGCGAATGGCGCCGATGCTACCTTTTGAAGTGTACTTCGTTTCTGTCTCCTCTCATTACATTGCACTCTTTCTGACCGCTAACTGCTGACCGCCAGGGAATGCTATCCTCATCTCATACAACCTCAACATCACATCGGCTGCTCGCGATGAGGCTGCTCGCGACGAGGCTCAGCCGGCCATGCTGGCTGTCGAGATGAGTCGTCGACGCTTCTGGTCCTCCTACTTGTCCATGAACTTTGGCTCCCGCGTTGAGTTTTCAACTGGCAACTACTCGACCGCCTTTGCCAAGGTCCCGTTGCCATGCGCTGATGCTTTTTTTGCATCCGGCATGAAGGACCTGGATAAAAAGGGAGAAGGCAGTGTCTATGCAGAGCTGGTCCGTGGCCTTACTCTTTGGTATGTCAAGACGCGACAGAGAAGGGGAAGGAGAACATAGACCTTGAGACTTTGCGGCTCACAATGACAGGAACAAAATATCCGACATGGTCAAAAAGACCGACGTGCCCAAGTTAGCAACGCTGGATTCCCTCCACGAGTCGCTGTGTCAATGGTGGTCCAACGTCCCCAACAGCCTCAAGCTGCCCCTGGAGCTGCCCCTTGCCGGTGAGACCAGAACGCAAGATGTAGACAAGGACGCGCCTTCATCAAAATCCCAGCAGTCGCCACTCCCTCTGCGGCTTCTCCTGTGCGTCATGTACCACCAGAGCATTTGTATCCTGCACTCGTCAATTGTGCCGTTGTTCTCGTACCGGTCCGACAGTGCTACTACCGCCGCACCGTCGTTGCATTCGCACCTGTCGTTGTATTCGCGCCACGTCTCGGCGCAGCTCGCCTTTGAGCACGCGCAGGCCGTGTCGCAGCTGCTTAAACTCTCGCAGCGCCACTACAACATCGACGCAGACCGCATCCCCGGCTTCGTTAGTTTTGCGGCCTACTCGGCCTGCGCTGTGCAGATCCCCTTTTTTTGGTGCTCGAACCAGGACGTGCAGACCCGCGCACGCTCCAATGTCCTTGTGAACCTGCGCATGATTCAGCAGATGGGCAAGCACTGGAAGTATGTCTCTCTGCTCGGCATCAACTCGTGGACGCTGTACAAGACCCTCTCGCGTAAACCGCCTCGCCTCACCGACGAGCCGAAGTTCATGGATCCGTCCATGCTGGACGTAAGCTGGAACGGCACCGACCGCGCGGCCAAGTCCATCATGAGCTACAGCGAGATTATCTGGCAGTCGACAGGCAGCTATGTCGAACGCACCGATGCCGAGATCACCGACCTGGGGCTCAGTAGCCGCAGCAGGCCCTCGTCCGTGCCCCCTGCCGACGGTAAGAAGTCTTTCTTGTCTCTGTTGTCTCTCTCCAGATTTTGTTGTCAACTATGCTAACTGGTCGCTGCACAAAAACAGGTGCTGTATCATCTCTCATATACGAGCTGTCAAGTTCTACCGTGACCACCGTTGCGAGCACCTTTGGCGGCCCGGACGGCCATGGAGGCAACGGCAGCAGCAACGGCGGCATGAACGCAGCTGGACTTTATCTATCGCCTCCCCGATTTGATACTAGCCTCGAGTTTTTCATGCCATCTAGCCCCAACGATGGCTTTGACTTTGTCGAGGCGCAGAATGGCATGATCTCGTCGCAGCAGCTGGCGTCGTTCAACACGTGGCTTCAGCAAATTGAGTCCGAGATGCTCTTCCGTAGTCCCATGTAATATAATATGGGATTTTTGCTGTGCGAGCGATGTCGTTATATCCATTCTCGGTGTCATATTGGAAGGTTTTGTGTCGATTTTTTGTTCCTCCCTCTTTCAACAACAATAATAAAACTATCTACCGTTTAAAATGTCTACTGCTTGTAAGTGTTGGGCAGAGGATCCTTTTAAGAAGTTGATATTCATTCAATGAGATAATCTACCTACTGTCTTTTTGAGTCATCGTCTTCTAAAAAGGGAAAAAAAGAAAAGAAAAACAAATCTACCTGCCCGGCATCGCCACCGAGTTAACATCATCGATAAGCTCGGCGCCCCCGATCTGGACCGGCAGGCAGTCCTGCAGCACAAACAGCATGCGCGCCCACTCAGTGTCGCTGGCGTTGCGCCACGCGTGCATGGTAGCGCGCTGCACGGCGACGTCGCCGCGCCGCATCGTGTGCACCTCGCCCGAGTCGAGGATCAGCTCGACCGTACCCTCGAGCACGACGCCATAGTCGAGGCTCCGCGTGCGGTGCATTGCCGGCACGTTGCCCGGGCAGAGATCGACCACGCGGCACACGGTCCCGCCCTCGCGGACGAGACTCGTCGTTTTGCTTTTGCCTGCGGCCACAAACGCCTCGTGCGAGCGTATATCGGCGTCGTCGTTGAGATCGGCCGGGAACTGGGCGGTGCTAAAGGGCTCGGTCATGAATGCCTCGCCACCACGGTGGTTGCGCCACACGGCGTCACGCCCCGAGGCGAGAACGGCCTTGCCGGTGGCCTGGTCGTGCGTGGTCACAAGCTGGCGGATGACTGGGAGTGGCGACGTGTCAGCCGAGCCATTGGCGTTGGGGATGTCAGAGGCGGTCATCTTGGATGGACAGGGACCCGGAAGAAGAATAAGACAAAATGATGAATGAAACAGAAGACGTAGTTCTTAGCTATAGAGTAGATCCAGCAGATGATAGTGCCAAGGATGTTGGGAAGAGACTGAAAACAGTATAGTTAAATAGTCCTCAACACCATCTTGATCAAGGGTGCTCGATCTATCCGGAATACGATCATCCGTGAACGTGAGGTAGCATACTTGGCGTATTCACTTTCCCGACCTATTGGTGAAGTCGAAATAACGTCATGAGACACTTTACCGCAACGATCGGGGAACCATGTGCAAGAGGCAAAGCAATACATTCCCGACCGCTATACCCCGGCATCTCCATCAAAGACAGCCGAAAAGTGGGGCTATTTCTCCAATATAACAAATCAAAACAGAAGGTGTTTTGATTTCAAATGTTGACTCCAATTTCGACTAAAGTTATTTCTCTCTTGCCTGGTAAATCTGATCACAAGCTCTGTACCATTTCCTTGAACCCGATCTACCTTACTTCCGCGCCGGTAAAAGTGTACCCCTGCATGCACCAAAGCCCACCCCGCCGGAGATGCCCCTGGCATCGGCCTTTTGCGGTGAATCCACACCGACATGGAAGACCACTTCGTCCCCATCCTCCAGATACAGGCGCTGGATGGACTTTTCGGACGGTTGACCCTTTTCCGTGGTGTCATTAATTGCATAGGCCACGATTGGGTTCTGCCCATCCTCTGTGGCTTCGACCAGACAGCCCGCCTCCGCAAGCGAGGTGCCAGACAGCGTGCCGCTGCCGATCAAATCGCCTGTCTGCATCGGGCAGCCACCAACGGTCAGGTGGGCAATCATCTGTGCAAACGAGAAAATGACGTTGCGCGTGTTGCACGTGGACACGTGGTAACGCTGTCCTTGGGCTGCTGCACCGTTAGAACAAGATGCCTGATGAATGTTGGAAGCCGAGGGAAAGGGGAAGGTGGAGAGACATACTGATAATTGAAGCATCAATGGGAATATCGTAGACAGTTTTGTCACTGTTCTCTTCAAGGTAAGGCAGGACCGAGTTGTTTGTCAGCACAGGTTCCGTCTTGTATGGCTCGAGGGCTTCGGGCGTGACCACCCATGGCGATATGGTCGAGCAGAAATTCTTGCCGTTGAGTGGTCCCAGTGGCTGCGACTCCCAGCGCTGGATATCGCGTGACGACCAGTCGTTGAGCATCACGAAGCCAAAAATATGGTCCTCGGCCTCCTGTACGCTGACAGGCTCGCCGAGCGCGTTTCCCTGGGCGATCAACGCGCCAAACTCGACCTCAAAGTCGACGCGTTGTGACGGCCCAAACATGGGCTTGCCGTCGACCAGGTACTGCCCGTTGGGACGGTGGAAGGATGTTCCAGACACCATAACCGAGCTCGCCCGGCCGGTATACGCCAGTGGGATGTGCTCGTAGTTGGGCGTCAGCGCCGAACTGAGCCGGAAAATGCGGCCACACTACTTTTCAGAACAGAAAATGTCAGAGCAAAAAATAACCAGATCAAGTCAGATCGAAAAGAAAGAATCCTACGGCTCGAGCGTGGTGGATGCCAACGAAAAAGTCTGTATAATTGCGCACATCCATGGGCAAGTGCAGTGTTACGTCGGCCAGAGGCACGAGCAGCCGCTGGCGGCGGTCACCGTGGTCGCGCAGATGCTCGCCCAGGACGGTGTCAGCCCGGAGGAGGTCCTGCAAAAACTCACGCACGCGGCGATGGACGGCACGTCCGAGAGCGGCATATGCGTTCAGTGTCTCGGCCTCCAGCGTGGTGACATCAAAGCCGAGGCTGACCAGAAGTCCCTCCCGGGCAAGGCCCTTGAGGTCGAGAACACAGTCCCCAATCGCGGTGCAGATGCGTCTCAGGTCGCTGTTCTTGTTGCTGCTGGTGTTTTTGAGGCTGAAAATACCATATGGCAGGTTCGCCAAGGAAAAGTCGCAGCCTTCCGGCACATCCACCCAAGAAGCCATGTCGAGTTGTTTTGATTTATTGGTTTTGTTGAGGACTGCCTTGAGATTCTTGTCGTTTGATAATTCCATTCACGATTACGATTTACCTTCAGTCCGCACTGTATATCCAGCTTTCTTAAATAGATGTATAAGTTTCTCCAAATACGGAAGAATAATCTCGTCTCGTTGTACCCGTATATTGCATCGGTAACTACGTACCCAGGCCCCGAGTGTCACTGTTCATTCCATTTACAACTTTGACATTGCCGACGCTAGTCTGAATTTGCCGACTCCGGGCTCGGTGAAAAGTGTTCGGTGAAATCCTTCTTACCTATTCCCCGCTGTAGTCTGGGCGCGTAGTTCGACCCGGGGAAACAAGCCTAGGGTATGCGGGGAAGCAGACCCGGTGTATTGGCTAGGCGGTAAGATGTTACTGCGTGCCTGTCTGTTTTTTGTTTTTTTTTTTTTTTTGTTTCCTGCCATTTTATTTTGTGGTCTATATATCTGTTGTCATCTCGCTGTTTTTTTCTTTCTCTTTTTTGTGCAATTCAGACATACAAGCGAACAAGCAGCCATGGCAGATGCTGTGAACAACAAGCAGCTCACAGAGCATTCCGAGTATCACAAACCCTCTGTGCATCATGTGGCCGGCCAGATTGGAGCGGCACACTTGTACATTGGTGAGTCACCGTCTCCGAGAGTCTTATACACAAACAAAGTCTACGCTAACACAGCCTTTTCTTCCAGAGGATGCTGATGGCCATGTGATCGAGCGTGCGCATATTCCGCGTCCCACAAACGACCCTCGTGATCCGCTGGTAAGTGTGCCCGAAAGCCCATGAGTTTAGCTTCTTTTTTTTTTGCTGACTGTCGTTGACTGTTCCAGTCGTGGAGTGCATCGCGTCGTCATCTAGCATTTGTCGCCATCTCTAGTGTTGTTTTCCTCTCCAACTTTAGTATCGGCACTGTCACCCCCGGCTTGACCCGCATCATCGAGGAGTTTGACATTTCGCTGAGCCAGGCCAGCTATCTGATCACCGCGCAAATTCTGACTCTGGGCGTAGGGGTAAGCTTTGTTTTCTTTTTGGACGGGTGTTGAGTGCAAAATTGAGTAAATTGACTGACCACGGATAGAACCTCTTCTGGATTCCGCTGTGCCTGAAATTCGGCAAGCGCCCAACAACCATTATTTCAGCAGCCCTCTTTCTCGCAACGTGTGAGTAGAACAAATACATGGGCCGCAATAGCAGTTGTAACAATGTCAGACTAAAAGAACATTTACTAGCCATCTGGTCGACCACTGCAAAGTCGTACAATTCTCTACTCGCAGCTCGGATTCTGCAAGGCTTTGGAGCAAGCTCATCAGAGGCCTTGGGCCCCGCTATCGTCAGATTTATTTGTCACCTTTTTTATTTCGGGGGGGGGCAATCAGACTGCTAACACGTAGTTGCTTTTCAGATTGCTGATGTCTACTTTCTTCATGAACGCGGAACTATGGTTGGCATTTACACGTGAGTTCAGCTTCGGACTGTACAGCGCCCCTTTATTTTATTGGCTATCAGTTCTTTTCGTATCACACACCGTCTATCATATATCGTGCCAGAAGTTGTCTAATACCCAAATTAGAATGGCGATTGCAATCGGCGCATCCTTTGGCGGCATTTTTGCCGGCATTACTGTCCACTACACGAACAGCTGGCGCTGGGGACTTGGCCTGCACACCATCCTCACCGGCATTTCGTTTTTGATGGTTCTGTTCTTTTTGGCAGAGACCAACTTTGACCGCCCGCCAGAGTCAGAGCTGGGTCTTGAGGCCGTCTCCGTCTCCGACCATGGCACAGCGATGGAAGTGGCAGCACCACGGAGCGCTTTGGCCACATGGGCTCACAGTTTAAAGGCTTGGGGCTGGTATGACCACAAAACATCTTTGCTCACGCACTTTTGTTGGCCTATCAAGGTCATGTACTACCCCGCCGTGATCTGGTCCTCAATTTTATATGGAGTCATCCTCGGCTGGGTTGTCATTGAGCAAACGGTCGACGCTACAGCCTTTCCTGAGATCTATGGCTTCAGCGACCTCGGCGTCGGGAACTTGAACATTGCGGTATGTCAGCGGGCTAAACAGGTGAAAAAGAAGGAAAACAAAACGAAAGGCTAATTGACTTGTCTAGTCCTTTATCGGGGGAACCATTGGCTGCCTTGTGGGTGGTCCTGCGTCGGACTACTTTGTTGCTTATATCTCCCGTAAACAGCAGGGCTACTTCATCCCGGAGAAGCGACTTTATTTCCTCGTTCTGGGATTCATTCTCGGTCCTATCGGCTTGATGCTCTGGGGCGCCGGACTGCAGAATCAGCTTCACTGGTCTGTCCCCGCCGTTGGATGGGGTATCTCTTACTGTGTGCTCTGCCTCGTTCCCACCGTTGCCATCACCTACGTTGTTGACTGCTACCGGCCGCTGGCTGGTGAAACGTTGACGGGCATGACGGCTTTCAAGAACACGTTTGCCTTTGCGCTCAGCTTCGGCGAGGCCTCGTGGATCTCACGAGACGGCTATGTGGCGGTAATTTTTTCCTCTTCCCCTATCCACCCCATTTTGTCAAGTCAAGCAAGTGTTGTATACTAATGAGATTAAACAGACTGCCGGATATATGCTGCTGATTGAGGTTGTTTTGCTGCTGACGGGCATTCCCATGTGCATATATGGTGAGAGGCTGAGGAACTGGACGTTGAAGAGTGTAACGGAAGAAGAGACTTGATTTCTGAAAAGATACGTTCCTTACCGTCCCACAATTCTCAAGGGATCTCCATGGAAGGCAACTGCTGATGCTCTTCTTATAGAAATTCATTAAGAATTGTTGATCCTTTTGACCGTGTGTAGTAGACTCTTCGTTAACCTGAATCTCATTTATCATCGGTTTATTATACTTGATTATTCGAAGGTAATAATCATATAAAGTTACAAAAAAAGATTCTAATAGTATGTTTAATCCATTTATATATGTTTCTCTGTATTTCTCATTATTTATATAGTACAGCGCCTTACAGGAACTCCTCGTCAAACGGTCCGGCCTCCTTGACGCGCTGCCAGATGTCGTTGAGCGTGCTCGTCTCACGCTCGACAAACCGGCCGTAGCCCTTGCCGCCGATGATGCCTTCACGGTCGCGGTCCCAGACCACCTTGCCGCGCAGCACTGTGTACCGCGGCCAATTGGTAACGCGCCGGCCCTCAAACGGCGTGTAGTCGACGTCGTGATGCAGCATGCTATTGGAAATGGTCAGGTTGTCGAGCGCTGCAGGACGCTTGGGCGAGCCCTCGTTGGGATACCATATGACGAGGTCTGCGTCCGACAGGCCGGGCATCATCGTGCCCTTTTTCGGGTAGAGGCCGTACAGCTTGGCGGCGTTGGTCGACGTGACCTCGACGAGCTTTGTGAGGGGCAGACGGTCGAGACGGTCTGTCGCCGCAAAGGCAATGGGCAGACGCGTCTCGACACCAGGCAGGCCCTTAAAAATGTGCCGGAAGCGGCCCACGGGGAACTCCTCGGAGATGCACGTCTTTTTGCCGGTGACGTCGTCGTCAACGTTGAACGTACAGTGGTCGGAGCTGAGCACGGCGAAGGTGCCGCTGCGCAGGCCCGTTAAAATGGCCTTGGCGGTCTTGTCATGCGGCGGCGGCTAGCAGACGTGCTTGGCGGCCTCGAAAAAACAGCTGCCGTTTATTTACTGCTTTGTGCTTCAAGGAATCAACAAGAAATCATATATGTGCTCATTGAATGTAAAATATTGTGTCAAAATGTAGTTTTTTCTTCTCTTGATCACGATGCTCACAACCTTTCATCGAAGATAACGAGAACAGGAAACCAACAAAAAGCATTGCATCTGGTACGAAAACAACTACCACCTTGGCCGCCCTCGAGGCTGGCTCTGCGATCACCAGATTCACACAGTCTCCCGTGCTGATGACACATTTAGCTGAAGAGGTAAATACTAGCCCATACGGGATTTGGTGACAGAGGCAGGCTCCAGAACACACACACTCCCTACGAGTTCCTCAACACGCTCTACAAGGCCTACAGGGAGGCCAACAGCGACGGCTGGATCACGCCGCCACTATCTCTCCACAGCCTGACATTTGGCATGCGGTACTACCCCGGCGCCGACGCGAACCTGGAGGCACTCGTCGACCTGCACAGCTTGCGCGCGATTCACATCAACAACAAGCTGAGCAGACCGGGCAATACAGACATTCGCTTCAAGCTGTTCGGCCCAGACACGTGTCCCAACCTTCGATTTTACGGCATCGGCGACATGACACACCAGGCCTTTGACTTTGTCACCAAAACCTACCCGGAATGGACGCGTCGCCTCGCCCTGGTGCCCATTTGTGCCCGCCGGAATGCAGACCGCAATCTAGTCGAGTTGATGCGCGGATCTGTCGCTGAGAGCCGGCCGCCTCAACGTGTGCGCATGATGGCTATTGAGCTCCCCGGTTACAGTTCAAGCCGGACAGAAAGCATTCTGGCGGATCTCGTTGCTCTCGACGACGGCACTTTGGAGGGACTGCGGGTGCTGATGGGCACCGGCAAGAACTTGGAGTTTGATCATCTGGACAAGGTGCTCGAGGCTCTGGGAAAGCTGAAAGGACTTCGTCAGCTTATCTTGCACCAACGCTGGCGATCGAGTACGCGCAATCTGCTCTTGGGTGTGATTGCTCAGAAGGCTGCGATGGCCATTCCGACGCTGCAGTTCATCCACATCCCCGACAAGTCGTGGCAGGTTCACCGTACGAGAGTGGATGACGGCGAGAGATATGACGTTCAGTTCGAGCCTCTCGACAAATATGAAGAAGCGGGTATCGAGCTGTTTCGCGTGCCCGTTGTGGATGGATGAAATGGTCGAGGATTCAGACAAGTGGGTAGTGAACGGAGGAACCGACGGAGGATTAGAAAAAGAAAAGTTGCATAGGTATCGTGGCTTCTGAAACAATTGGCAATACGTCAATATTTATTTTGGCATATCGAACGCCAGCCCATCCAATTTATCGTGGATCGTGCCTTCCGTCCTCCCTTTGTGAAATACCTTGATGGTTTTAACAGCCTCGCTCCTTCTCGTTTTAACTTCTTCCCGTGCCTACCCGTTGTAAAAATAACAAAATACCCCGTGCTACCCCACTGTAATTGTTTTCGCTCTTGCTAAATTTGGAAATGCACGCCGCTGTTTTACAACTTTTGCTCCGTAAATACAGTGTCACACGACCAACAGCGTCCTGGCTTCAGGGGGTTTCTCTCGCCAGGCCGCAATAGGCAAGACGGCGCCCCTGGAGGCGCTCCATTCATTGGCTCTTCATTGTTCTTTCTCGTTCTCGATGTTATTTACCCCTGGAACAGGGTCACACTTGCACCACTCGTTGTCGGCGCTATGCCTGCTCCAGCACGCTGTCCCGCGCTATGACCCGCTGTTAGCCCGCCTAATCTCAGTATTACCGTTGGCTGCAAGGACGATCGCCCAACGATACGGTTCTGGGGAAATCGTCCCAAAGTCGCTCCTTCATTTTATTATTGCGAGATCCCCCTCTTTCGAAATCGCAAGAAACAACAACACAACAAACGACAGTGATTCACACCACAGCCACGACAGACGGCGCACAACGGCCACGGCCTTTGCCAGCAACCAACTTCTACACAAACATGCGCTTCTCTTCAAGTGCGGCCGCTGCGGCGGGGCTGCTGCTGACCGCTTTGCCGACAGCCTCAAGTCTCCGGACCTGGCAGCCGATCCGCGAACTACAGAAACAGATTCAGGACGGCATCTACCACGAGAGTACTTTGTCGACCCGCGACACACCGGCCTACCCTGTCTACAATCTGTCCGTCCCCGTCGACCACTTCGACAACGACTCCCGCTACGCACCGCACGTCAACGACACCTTTCCCCTCCGGTATTGGTTCGATGCCTCTGCCTACCAGCCAGGTGGACCTGTGATTTTGCTGGCCGCTGGCGAGACCAATGGGACTAACCGACTTCCCTTCCTCGAAAAAGGCATTGCCGCAAGGCTGGCACGCGCCACCAACGGCATCGCCGTCATCCTCGAGCACCGCTACTATGGCGAGAGTTTTCCCTACAACAACCTGACGACCGAGACGCTGCGGTTCCTGCACACCGACCAGGCCATGGCCGACACGGCGTACTTTGCGACGCACGTTGTGTTTCCTGGGCTTGAGGGGGTAGACCTGACACCCAATGCGGGTGCACCCTGGATCGTGTATGGCGGCTCGTACGCGGGCGCTTTTGCTGCCTTTTTGCGGGTGCTGTACCCAAACGTGTTCTGGGGCGCCATCTCGTCATCCGGTGTGACCGTGGCCATCTACGACTACTGGCAGTACAACGAGGCGCAGCGGCTGTTTGGGCCGCAAGAGTGCGTGAAAACGACGCAGACGCTGCTGCACGCGGCAGATCAGATTTTGCTGGCAGGGCGGCAGACGGGCGACGAAGACGTTTATGGAGACGACGACGACGCCGCTGCCGACGCCGACGACGATGACATCTACGAGGAGAAGCCAGTGGACCAGATCCCTCTCGTGGGTGATCGTTCTGCCGCTACTGACCGCGTCGCCCAGCTGAAGACCGTCTTTGGTCTCGGCAACATTACCCACGACGACGACTTTGCCTCTGTTCTGAGCGACGCTCTGGGCGGCTGGCAAGAGACCAACTGGGACCCGGCCGAGAACAACCCGGACTTTGGCTACTACTGCGCCAACGTGACAGCGAAAACATCGCTGTACCCATACCTCAAGGATCGCCGCCACACCGTGCGCTCCCTCCTCAAGGCGACGAGCTACCGCGAAGACGTCGACGCTCTTGAGCAGCCGTTCCTCAACTTTATCGGCTGGGTCCAGGCCACGCATACGTGCAACACCACGGAGAAGACCCAGGACCAGTGCTTCACCAACCGTAACGCGACCTTTTTCGAGCAGGACGACATCACGCAGCACTGGCGCGCCTGGTCGTACCAGTACTGCACACAATGGGGCTACCTGGCCACTGGGTCGGGCGTCCCGCAAGACCAGCTGCCGCTCGTTAGTCGGTTGCTGGACCTCGACTATCTCTCCATCATTTGCCGCGACGCCTTTGGCATCACCACACCACCCGACGTGGAGTCCGTCAACAAGCTGGGCGGCTTTGACATTAGCTATCCTCGCCTGGCCATTATTGACGGCGAGGCCGATCCTTGGCGTGCAGCCACGCCACACGCGCTGGGTGTACCGGGCGCTGACCGGCCCAGCACGGTCGACGAGCCGTTCTTGTTAATTCCTGGTGCCGTGCACCACTGGGACGAGTACGGTCTACTCGAAAATGAGACGACGGCCGAGCTGCCGCCGCAGACCATTCGCGACGCACAGGCCAATGAGGTCGACTTTGTCACGCAGTGGGTGGCCGACTGGAACGGGCAGAACCTGGGGGATGATGATGGGAGGGTGTAACCGATCAGTGGGTGTAATTGTACTCGCGAGTACTTTTGTATTGATAGGAGCGAGCATAGGTCGGCGTTTGAGTTTGTTTTGTTTTTTCTGTCGGGTTTGCATTTTCTTCCCTTTGTCCTTTTCCAACAAATACCATTCAGCGTCTTCGTACAACAGTTACAAGAGTAAACACACGCATAGAAGCGTTAATATATCACTTTCACATTACTTGAGAGACATCTTGACGGTAACCAGTGTGTTCACAAAGAAGAAATAATAAGATTCATATGGGAATAAAATAAAAAGATAATGTACAGTGCTGGGACTCAGTGTCCCTTATGTTGCGGGTCAATTTTGTGCCCTTTTGAATGATTTTTCATAGCGAGTGTGAGAATGGAAGGAAAAGAAGAGAATAGGAAAGGCGATGAAAAAGAAAGAGATACGCAAAAGAGTGCCAGAGTGCCAAAACGCCAACCATCGTACGCCGTCAGGGGGTAAGGAACAAAAGATGAAAGAAAATCAAAAGGAAACAGACTCAAGGGTAAGAAATCAAATCAAACTCGCTCGATGCAAATATCCGAACCACAATTTTGGTAAACAGACAACTGTCTCAAAAGACAAAGACAAGCCAGAAAAGCCCCCCTCTCTTACGAGAAGGAGTTCCACTTGCCGGCCTCGGACATGTTGGAGCTCAACCAGAAATAGCCCGCCAGCATGCACGACAGCATCAGCAGCGTCAGGATACTCGCGCCGGCCTTGTCGCCTACCGTAATCGGTGCCAGCAGACCGTCCTGCACACCCGTCTTGTCCAGACCGGCCGCCGGGTCGCCCTTACTGGTGGCACCGGTACCGTTGGCGAACGGCGGGTGCACGTACGGCTGGTCGACCAACAGACTCGACAGAGCAGCCAACGCGTTCATCTGCTGGCCTGCGCCCGTCATGCCGTCGTAGCTGCCTGTGGTCCAGCGGAAACCGCAGACGCCGTTGCTGTCACAGGCCTTCATGGCGGCGGCCGCGCTCTTCTTGAGGGCCGGCATGATGAGGTCGTGGACAATGGGCGCGATCTGCGTCGTGGCAGCCATCCAGCGGTGCAAGAACCCCTTAAACGTCAACATGTCCGTGGTGCACTGGATGTGGGTTTCGAGTTCGCACGAGATTTCGACGGCGCCGCCTTGTTCGAAAAATATCTTGACGGCGCGGTTGGTGAGGCCGAGCACGCGGTTCTTCCAGAGTGTGGAGCCGTTGGTCTAGACTGTTAGTGATTGAATAAAATGTGCGCGGTGCCTCATCTCCTACTACGCATGCACTTACATAGTTATACATGAAGGCGGCACCCTGCAGGTAGACCGCGGCGTTGTACGTAAACTGCGCCTTGGCAATGTCGGTGCAGTTCTTCTCGACGTGCGCACCGTCATAGATGTCATAGTTGGACGACATCAGGCCAACACCGGCCACCCAGTCCCACGTCTTAATCGCCCACTGCGCATACGTGTCGTTGTTGGTGTACCGCGCCAGCCGAGCGCCCATATTAAAGAAAATGCCGTTGGCAATGGCGTTCTTGTAGTCATAGCCGTTGTTGGTCAAAGGAATCTGCCAGCGCATGCCGCCGCCGCACACATCGTCGTGCCGCTCGGGCGCCGCCTGTGTGTTCCACACGGCTTGAGCGAGGGCCAGCCACTGCGGCTGGTCGTCCGGCGGGTTCTGGAAGTTGGACTCGGCGGCGAGCATAGCCGACAGGCCCCAGAACCCTTGGTCGTCGTTGCCCAGCGAGGCCGTCCAGTTGGGCGGCTGGTACGAGTTTTGCGGCGGGCCGGTCTGGAAGAGCAGGGCGGTCTCGGTCATGTTGTTGTAGGTTTCGTCCTGGGTGTACCGCCAGTAGTCGATGAGAGTCCCCCACATGGCACCGCCCTCCCACCAGTAGTAGTCGCCATCCGGCGGCGGACCCGGCAGAATACCGGGCACCCAGCCGGGTTGGTCGCCCTTGTAGTAGGACAGAAGCTGCTTGGCCAAAATCTTTGCGGCAGCCTTGATAGATGCTGTGGAAAGGGGAAAGTGGGTTAGGTACGTGAAGGTAGAGGGGATAATTGAAAGAGCGCGTGACAAGACAAACCTGGTGAGTCGAGGTCGACGTCGAGGGCGGTGACGGTGGGCGCGAGCAGAACGGTCGCGAGGCCGCCGAGGGCCGTGGAGAACTTCATGATGGGGGGATGTCGCCGATGGCGGATGGATATTAAGAAATAAAGTGCACGGTAGAGACGTCGAATAAACCGTAGAAGCGAATAAGAAGAAGTCGTAAAGCGAGGAGATTAATTAAACGAGTCGTAGAAGGGCGAGGTCGAGTATGGAGATCGAAAGAGCGACTAGGATGAACGAGTGACGGTTATGAGTTGGACAAGCACATGAGCATCTCGAACGGTATCAAGGTAACACAGTCGAGAGAGGCTTCACGATGATGATGAAAGAGGGAAGGAATTAATGGAATAAAAGAGTGGAAGAGAGAAAGAAAGGAACAGTTACAATAGTTTACAGCAGGAAGAACAGCAGAAAGACACGAAAGACACGAAAGACGTACCCAAAAGTTGACATGGACGCCCCCGAACGCCCTGACCAGACTCGCGCGGTCTTGGCAACTGTCCATCGTCACTCCTCTTTCTCTCTGTGTGTGTCTCCATCCAAAGGCAACGAGGATGGTCCTCCACAAAAAATATTAACAAAAACTGGAGACGGGCGAGCCAAAGATGAGCCAAAGACGAGCCGAAAATGGACCAACGAGAGCAGAATACCGGCCATCCGAGCCAAGCAGCTACCACACATAGTGAGCGAGTATCGTCTTCAGAGACTTTTTTCAGAAGGGAAAACAGGAAAAGCGCCCTAGAGCCAGAGGGAGGAGACGGGAAACAAACCAAAAGAGAACCAAAAGAGACCCAAAAGAGTGAGAAAAGGGGGGATGGGGAAACGAGGCGCCAGCGGCAACACGAGGTCTTGGCACGCGAGCACGATGTCCATTTTGCAGGAAGTGGGTGAGAAAAGTGAGAGTGGAAAGCACAGGAGCGCACGGGAAAGAAAAGCAACACAAAAATGCACAGAATGCACACCCAAAGGACACCCAAAAGCCAAAAGGACGCCCGAGAGGGCAGATGGAATTTACAAGGGTGCATTCGCGCGGAGGAGAAGGAATACGGAGGACGGTTGACAACAGAGCGAGTGACGTCGTATTGCTGGCCGTGAGTGCAGATATCACGAGTCGAGTAGCCGTTGTCCGAGTAGTTGTCGTTGTCGTTGTCTTCCTTTGAAAGTAAACTCTGATTTACAAGTAGAACACAGACGACCTCCACGAGACTATCAGAGTCAAGCCCACGGATAGACAATGCCAACACTAGACAAGCACTTTGTCCCAAGAATTCTGTGCCAAAAAAGCAAAAAGAAGCATTTGAAAAGGAAGACAGCGTCTTGGAAGTTGACTGCCAACTGGCTTGAAGCCAACCAAAGCGGACTGTAAGGACTGTCAGACAAAAGGGAGAAGGAGACAGAAAGAGACAGTCCAGCAAAACCTAAAATGTAAGCTTGAACGACTTTGGCTTCCCGGCCCACACCTCCCTTCCCACAAGGGCCCCTGCTCTCCTGCTCCCCTGTCCCTTGACCCTGGCGCCATCTGCTGGTCCCTTTTTGCCCTCTTTTGGTCCCATGTTGGAGCCATGTTGGCCCTGCTGCCCCAGTTTTTCTCTCTTTTTCCGATTTTTCTTTGACTTTCATTTTCTCCCTCCACTGTTTTTTTTGAGTGCTTCTCCCCTCACGCGCCCAGCCCCGAAGCCAATAGAACGCTGGCCGTCATCCAAACCTGGTCTAGTCAATATCTTGGCATTATGCAGGGGAAATAGGACGATGTGAGCACAAGGCGACCAAAACACTTTGTAAAGAATAGAGAGCAGACAAGGAGTGTGAGGCTCCAAATAAGGTCCTCTCTGCTGTGGAAATCGACAAACGGAGCCAGTTTGGAATCTGAAAAGAAGACGTTGACAAGAAGTTCAAAATGTGAAGAAACCCCTCTCATTGTTATCGATGATGGATAGCAGGAAAAGATAAAAGATCTACAGCACAGCACCCACATATCGAACAAAAATAAATACGAACTTTTGCCTTTTGCCCTTCGTGAAGAATTCAAATCAAATTTAAACACGACCAAGTTTCTCTCCCACACTCAGGCACGCGTTTTTGCCAAGAGTGGCTGTGTTGAGAAGGGTCAGACAGAATCAGACACCAGATGAACTGTGATCGCACCCGCGTGCACAAAACTTCTCCAGACCTGTTCCCCATATCTCGTTTCCTTTTCTTCCCATTTTATGCATTTTGTCAATTTGTGCCCTACATTCTTTCCAACGACCTGGTTCAAAGGCTCGACGGGCTGCTCGCTTTGTTCCTCCCGTATTTTGCGGTATTGCCTGCCCCAAATTCTCTAAATTGCACCCGTCTCTTCTCGCGGCTTGGCAGGCAATTGTGGCTTGGCTCGTATTGTATCCACTGAAGAACATTGAAAAGAACAGTTTTGAACCTACTGAAATCCTGCAAAGAGACCAAAGAGACCAAAGAGACCTGGGAGATGCGTTTTGAGGGGCCAAACAGGGACGCGAAGCGTGCCAGCCGTCGGGCAAGGAGATTGCAACCGCATCCCACGCAGTTTCGCAGTCTCGGGCAACTAACTCATTATGATGCATCGCATCACCACTTTGAACTCCGTACTCGTATCTTATCGGTCGATATGTGTGCTCCGTCTTCTGGAAATACGCGGGAGACGTCAGTCCCGTCAGTCAACGTCCGTCAGCATTTGCTCCCCCAGACGCTCCGTCTTGCCTCATTGCGCAAAACGCGCCGCTGCAAGTCACAGAGTTGCCGTTGAGCGCACCGTCAACAATACCTTGTAATACTTCCGTGGAGAGCTGATGACGCCCGCCAGGGTGGCCTGTACCCCGGCTCTCTGGCGATGTGCTCCTTTTCTCTGCGCTGTCGATCGTCCCAAGACAGGGAGTCGTGCCCTGTCTTTTGCCTTTTTTGCCAGCAATCGCACTTTCTTTCCACTGTCGATCCGCTACCGACCAAGTATTTCCAGCCTTTCGAAGTGCTATTTTACGGAGCATAGTGTACTTATTTTTATCTCTTCTGAGTATTCTTCTCGGGCAAGCTCTCGGGCACTTTCCTCCCTTTCTTCCTCCGTTCCATCCCTTTTCCGTTTTTGAACTTGGTGTTCCCCGGATTTTTCGCTTTTCGTCCGTTCTTTTTCTTTCGGTTGTCCTTTTTTACACTGCGCGACGGGAGCATTGCCGTCCACTAAAATAAGAATAAAACAGGCGGAAAATAAGAGCGTCCAACAACGTTGCACGACATCACCCCGCGCACGAGATTGATAAAAGATGATGCAATTCAGAACTTAAACCCTATTACTGTCGTCAATGAGTGTCTTTCTTATATGCATTATTTACACGGCGATGATGATGCAGCCGTAATATAGAAAGTAGTATGTGATAGAGTAATTAAGGCCACCCTTTTTCGAAGGAGACCAACCCATTCGCCGTCGTGAATTAATCAGACATTGACAACGTTTCTACCTTTTGATTGAAGACTTTGTTGTCTGTTGTAATATTTTTGACTTTCTGCTTAACTCCTTTTTGACCACAGCGCTTCATTGCCCTACAAAACGTCGTTTGCCTCTCTTACTAAAGTATTAAAAGTATTATTGATGTTGGTGGACATGCAGCATAATGACACAAAGCCTCTTGGTGACAGTGTATCTCTTTACTAGAGCAGCTCTATCTTTCTCCTGTTTGTTTATATTTTTGTGTTGTGCAATTTGCCATTTGCTGTCATATTTTGGTTTGTTTTTGTTTTGAATGCATTGTTTTTCAAAAAGTTCAAAGGAATAAAACTTGTATTTTTTTTTGAGATAGAAAAAAAACCTCAATTATACCAAATCACAAAAAAAAATGATAAAAATTAAAATCTAAACAATCAAGGCAGATAAGAACATCTACAGTTCGTTTGAATTCCCAAGTTGAGCAAATGTGATGTTGAAGACAAGGTTCTCGATGTCAATGAGGAGAGAGGAGCGATGTGGCCAGCCCCCAAAATTAGTCATCTGCCCCACTTTTCTGACAGCCAAAAATCCATCCTGCAAAAATTGAACATCAAAAAAACTTTCCATTCTACAATCCAAGATTGAGGACAACAGCATCGACGACGACAACAACGCGACGACACATCGACGACCGCATCCACGGATATACTGTATGCGGCAGATTGATAGATGTCGCTGCAGCAAGGTAAGGATGCCCGCGCATATTGTATCGATCCCGGACGGTGGTCGCCGTGTGTCGCCGACAACTCTCGTCGAACTTTTTCGAACCTCGTCGACCCACGACCTTCCTCCCTCTTCGTACAACCTTCCGCAGTCCTCCAACCAGTCAGTACAGAGGCCCTTCTCGGGTTTTATTATTTACTCTCATACGGTGCCGTCCTGTTTGCCTCACCTTGTGTGTGGGCCGACGGGCTTTTCCGGCTGGCGCGACGTTTTGTCCTGCTGCCGGAGAAGGGCTGGTTCAATGGGGGCATGCTTTCTTCGTAAGAGGAGAGCATGTTCACGCTGCTAGATTAAACTTCAAGGACCATCATAGTCCGCGCCCGCACCGCCGAAACGGTCTTGGGAGAGAAGGCAGACGAGCTCTCGGGCTCTTTTGCCTTCTCTTTCTTCGCGGGCGAGGCTCCAAGCGCTCCAACATTTGTATTCCGTAGATGTTACTATGTCTTTTGCTCTTTCTGTTTCCCGCTACGTTCGTGGACGTGCCTGTCGGTTAGCTGTTTGATGAATTGTCTAGTTGGATGTTGGAAGAACCTTTCGTAATACCTGGCTCTATATCTTGTACTCCCGACTTGTGCTTGACGTTCACAGGCGCTCTAGTGCATGTCAATGCTGGACGTATTATTGCAGATATTGCGAACCCTGTGTGTTGTGAAAGCAAGCGTTCGAGGGCATCGTAGATCACCTTTCTGTGCGTGTTAGTATCGGTTGCCTGGTCGGGCCCGACGAAACCCGCCAATCAGGCGCCAGCCTCGGCCGCGAGCATCGCAAAGATAACTGAAGCCTAGGGCCGGCCAAGTGACGATGTCCTTCTTACAATGTCCCACAAACACAATTTCCAAGGTATCGTGGTGTCGAGGGCGTACTTTCATGGTCTTGACAACAACCTGCTAGAAGGCCTATGAGCAGTTCACATGGACTCCTCACAAAATCTTCGCCAAAACCACTCCTGTGCGCGATGTGCTGAGCGCAAAGTCAAGTACGGTGTCATTTCTCTGCAATATCGATATGCATTCACTGACCCGACAGATGTGACCGCAAACTGCCCTGTGGTGCCTGTGTTCGACTCAGCCTCGACTGCGTCTTTGTTCCTCTGCCACCACGAAACCGGCAACGACGTCATATCAACAGCAACGCTCAAGTTCAGAACCTGACAGACCGGCTACAAAAGTACGAAGCTTGGTTTAGAGAGAAGGGCATTGATCCAGAGTGTTTGCCAGCAGAGGCTCCGGCACAAACACAGAATCTTCCACCCACAAGAACCGAGCCAGCACAGACATTGCAGTCGATACGACCCACATCATCTGCAGCGAGCCCAATACCCAAGTTTGCCAACAAGTGTGTTCTCCTGTCGTCTTGCTACAATTTTGTTTATCTTTTGCACGATATGGCTGACCAGACAGTGTTTTGTGGACACGAGTGATTGAAGAGGTAAAATTTGAATGTTTGCAGATACGCCAAGCTGTTTCTGAATACCATCTGACCTCTCTCCAGTTTGACGGTCAAGATGGCCCAGACACCACTCTTGATGGCTCGAGTGGCCCCGACGAAGACGAACATGCACCTGAAGAAACGTACGAGGACACCAATGCCGGCCCTTCCTTCATCTTTGGCGGCAATCTCTCCCAAGAAGGTTATCGATCTCACAGACCGTCACACCCACCACCCGATACTGCCCGTCGGCTCTGGCAGGTGTACTGTGAGAACGTCGACCCATTGACGAAACTGCTGCATGTGCCCACGGTACAGCATGCTTTTGGCAAGGCTCTCCAAGACCTGTCGATTGTACAACGAGCGTTTGAAGCACTTATGTTTGCCATTTACGCAGCAGCTATTATGTCACTGCGAGAAGAGGACTGCCAACTGAGGCTGGGCGAGTCGCAGTCGGTCCTTCTACCACGATATCTTTCAGCCACAGAAGCTGCTCTCATGAGAGCCAATGTGCTGGGCACGGCCGACATTGTCGTCCTACAGGCACTACTGCTCTATTTGTTGGCCATCCGCGACCTCTACGAACCACGCGCTGTGTGGACTCTGACGGGCGTGGCCATACGACTGGCAGAGTGTATGAACTTGGACCGGGATGGCACTGCAGAGTCTCCGCCCATGTCCACCTTTGACATTGAGATGCGCCGCCGTTTGTGGTGGCAGTTGCGGATGCACGACTTTCGCTCCGCCGAGCTTTGTGGCCGGCCCAAGTTCCAGGATCTGGACATGGACAACAATCATGTGGATGGGTTGATGCCCACACAGTGGCCGGCAAATGTTGATGATGCCGCTCTCAGTCCGGACATGATAGGACCTCCCCTTCAACCCCTTGGGGGAGCATTATCAGCCACGGATGCCGCCTTCGTTGCAGTCAAATGCGAGCTGTTGCGGTTCACGGCTGCCCGGCTGAGCACAATGAGACGGCAGCAAAACCACAGCTCTTTCAACCCATGGAACCTCTACACAATAGGAGCTCTCGACAACGACTACCGCGACATTGAAGTCCACTTGGAGACACGCTACCTCCGCTACTGTGATCCATCCAAACCGCTTCATCTCATGGCCACACTCATGGTCCGCTGTGCCATCAATATCCTGCGCTTTATGTCACGGCATCCACGCAGGTGGACAGACAGTGGTGTAAACGACAGACAAAACAAAGAAGAACGTGCTGTAGTTTGGCGCCTCTGTTTGACCATCCTCGACCAGCAGCACATGCTCCAGTCCAACCCACACTTGCGCTGCTTTGCCTGGCATGCACGGTTCTTCCAACAATGGCACGCCGTCATCCATGTGCTGGACACATTGCGTGCTGACCCTGGAATTGAGCAGGCTGAGCGTGCGTGGAGCTTAATCGAAAAGACATACGACAACAACCCAGAGATGCTTTCTGGAAAGACCAAGAAACCGATACATGTGGCTGTCGCCAACCTCTGTCTGAAAGCGTTTGCTCAACATGAAACAGTGGCTGGTCGTAATGAGACTGCACCGTCGTTTATCGTGCAGCTGCGAAATTCGAGAGAAGCAACACTGTTGGCAAAAAGACAGACAACGAAGACACGGAAGACCACAGAAACGAACAAGATAACCTTCGTTGATGGTGACGCTGTCACGAACCAAATGGAAGGGCCGAATCTCAACAGCAGTGGTGATATCTCAATAGTCAAGGAAACAGAACGAGACACCGAGACAACTGGTTTTGATATTTTGTTCGATATGGACAAAGATCTAGAGTCCACCGTGGACTGGAACCAGTGGGATGCATGGTTGGTCGGCGCCGGCGTTTGATCGAACACCACGAGTTTCTTAGATGCAGCCAAGAGTCATGATGTGCTATGTAGGATGCTTGAACTGACAAACGTCAAATGTCTAACAAGACCGCATCTTTTAGTTAAACAATTTATTTGATGCGTTGCGCTTTCCCTGAATTTCGTGCACAGTAATTTGAGTTGCTCTTTCCAATTTCAACCCCAGCAACAAAGGAAGGCGCCCAACGTCGTTCCTTCCTTAACAGCTGCATTTATCTGCAACCAAGGCAGGCGCGACTGGCAAGATTCGACTATTCTGGAAGGAACGACGCAAACAAGGGCAGACGCGTAGATAAAACTGCGACGCAGAATTTTCACCAGGACAAAAACCAAACCCTGAAGCTTTCAAGCGACCATTTCACATAAAGAAACGCTTGAAAAGACAACGTGGCGCACCCACTAACCAACTACCGTGATTCCGTACCGGCGGCTTCTCCCACTGTAACAAAACCCGCTATTGGCGCTCGGAATCGGAGACGAAACCGCCCCACACCCCGCAACCACTAACACGCTGATTTCCAATCCAGATGGCATCTTCAAAAACATATCAACCGTCAAAATTTTGTGACACATTCTTTGACTTTGAAAACCAACAATAATCATGGCCTCGCAAATACCCAAGACGCAAAAAGCGGCGGTGATTGAGAACCCCGGAACCAACGGCACCGTCGTCATCCGGAATGACGTGCCTGTTGCCGAGCCCGGGCCCAATGAGATTCTCGTGAAGCTCGAGTACTCGGGTCTTTGGTAGGTCCACGAATACACTACAATATAATATACGGTCACTGACCAGCCTAGTCGCTCCGAGATCCGCGCCCTTCTCGCATGGGGCGTCTACAACCCCATTGTCGGCCACGAGGGTGTTGGCACCGTCGTCAAGGCAGGTGACGACTATGGCGCATCTCTCTTGGGTAAGCGTGTCGGTGTCAAATGGTTGTATAGTGCCTGTGGTAATTGTTCGGTCTGCCGCCGCGGCTACTCAAACAACTGCCCGCGGCAGCTCAACACCGGTAAGCACGTCCCCGGCACCCTGCAGCAGTACGTGATTGCCGATGCCCGGTATGTCACGACGCGCATCCCCGAGTCACTCGCCAGTGAAGTCGTCTCGCCGCTGTTGTGTGCCGGACTCACCATGATGGGCGGCCTGGCCAAGGTGGACAGCCATATGGCAAATCTGGGCGCCCAAAAGGACGACAAGGATATCTGGGTCGTCATCTCGGGCTCAGGCGGCGGTCTCGGCCACTTGGGCGTACAGCTGGCCACCCTGAAGAGGGCCGGCCGGTATAATGTCATTGCCGTCGACAGTGGCGATGACAAGTGTGCTCTCAGTCTGTCGTCGGGCGCCCACCACTTTGTCGACTACAAGCAGTCCGACGACGACACTGAAAAGGCCGTCAAGGAAATCACGGGCGGGGAGGGTGCTCACGCTGTGCTGGTCGTGTCGGGATCAGAAGATGCGTTTCGCACGGCACCACGGCTGGTGCGCAACATGGGCCTGATCGTCACGATTGGCCTGCCGCACAACGACTTTACGTTGCCCATCTCGGCTTCCGTGTGCTCGGCACGGTCCCTGACGGTTACGGGTGTGGCTGTGGACACGGAGCAGCGGATGGAGGAGCTTTTGGAGCTGACTGCGAGTGGCAAGGTCACGCCCGCCGTCGAGGTCCGAGACTTTGACGAGACACCAGCAATCATCGAGCAGCTGCGGACAGACAAAGTTACAGGGAGAATTGTGGTTAAGATTCCAGAGTAGTCGAGGTTTACCCTAAGCATGTCTCTATTGGCCGCTGTGGCGGTGATTTTTGGTGTCTTTTGAGCTCTTTTGGGCTCTTATGGGGACACACAAACGTCTTTGCCAAGACACGCAGAAGAAGCTTAAACCTCACTTTGACCAACCTTTTTTCACTACTAAGTTTATTCTCCAATTCTTATCCTGGCCGCGCGGCCTTACTTCCTTTACATGGCAACACTGTGTAGTTCATGGCTTGCCTTTCTATTTCTATTTGCCATCGCCGCCCGGAAAGTGCACACGATGGTGTGGTGTTCTGCATGTTTGGCTGCATCAAAGTCTCGATTACAATACGACACACTCTTTCTGAAATGCCATCTCCATCACATAAAAAAGAATAAAGAGAAAAAAGAGATAAAACTACCCCACGTTTGAAGAAGACACGGCTCGCCTCAGATGTCGTTGTGAGGCTTTTTTTTAGATGCGGCCCAATGAACGCACGGCAGCACTGGCCTTGGCATCTAACGTGGCTCATCTTCACCGTCGCCGAGAGGCTGTAGATATGAATCAACGGGCGGTAGAGAACGATGGGAGATTGTACAGTTGGCGAGACACACCTTGCTATGCGCTTTCTAAGCATATAATTTGTTTTTCACAGAACACGCTTGCTTAAGATATGCTTGTATTCGATCAGAATAAGTTTCAAATATACCAGTACGTCGTACTGTGCATATCGCGGAACGGCAATTCCAAGATCGCCGACGCACTGTAATAGCCGGGTCATGGCCCCACAGGGCAGACTCCCAGCGTCAGATGGTCCTGTGGCGGGGCACCTTGGCCGTTATGCGGGCGCGTTATGTTGCCCTGCTGCCCCACCTTGTATTCGGGAGATGCAACATGACTCGGTTTGTACATGTAAGATCGTGATGGTCCCGGAGCGTTTAAGTCCACGACGCGTCCTCGGCGAGGTTTTTCTTCCTTTCTTCTTTTTTACGCGACACTGCCTGCCTCCACGAGACGTCGGTTGGCCCGTTTCGACCCGTAAGCAGGCGGGCAGGCGGCGATAACCGGGTAAACACTAATTTCCGTCGCCGTGCATAAGTAATGTAGTATCCCCGATTGACAGATTGTGTTTTCAAATTGACACATTCTACCTTCTCTATCAACAACAACATCAAGATCGTCAAAATGGCCGACAAGACATACACGGGCAGCTGCTCCTGCGGCGCAATCCAGATCAAGGTGCAGGGCCCTCCTGCGCATGTGGTGAGTATCACGGTGTAGTCCAGTCGAGGCGCCGTGGTTTTTAAACCCATGCTCATTTTCAAACACCCCGCTTCCCCACACATAGGCCCTCTGTCACTGCCTCAACTGCCACAAGACCACGTCGTCAACGTATAGCACCAACTGGGTCGTGCCCCGGCCCAACTTTACGCTCGTGTCGGGCGAACCCACAACATACACGGCCACTGGCGGCAGCGGCAACCCGGCGTCGCGCCTGTTTTGCAACAAGTGCAGCTCGACCATGTGGACTGAGTCGCCCGTGTTTGCGGGCGTCGTCGTCGTCAAGGCCGGTGTCATGGACGACAACGCGTTTGCCGAGTTCACGCCGGCCAGCGAGACTTTCACGTCGCGGAAGCCCGGCTGGGTGCCGTGCCTCGAGGGCGCCGTCCAGTTCGAGGAGGCCTGGAAGGCCCCGGCTCCCAAGGAGTAAACGTCTCTTCTCGGCCATACGAACGCATGTGGAGGAAGCGGGATTTGATTTGTTGTATTGTGGCATTGTGGCATTATATAGATGCAGTAGTGTGACGACCGGTGAATTGGGAATGGATTTGAACGTGACGATGATTTATCCTAAGAAGGTGAAAAACGAGGCTATTGATCTTGGTGCTATCTGGCGACGAGCCAAGGCTATCTATCACGGCTTCACGCGTGCATCTGGTGAGTACCCAAAAATAACCTTGACAATGATGCCGCTCGTCACGGCATGCTGGTAGGCAAAATACGACGAGTTGTATGTCGGATGCGTGGCATTGACAACCACGCCCATCGATCCACCATTGGCGCCGCAGCCAGACAGCACTGCTCCCATCTGATCATCCGTGGCATTAACGCCGCCGTCGAGGGTATTGGCAATATCTTCGTAGAGGACGCTTGAATTGTGCACGGGATCAATGTGCTTCACCTTGATCCGCGCCGTATAGCGAGTCAACAAGTCCCGCTCGTCGCAGTCGGGCGTGTCGCCCACGTTCATGGTATAGAGACGGCCGGCTCTGCTGTTGGGTGTTAGCGGGTAACTACACTGTCTTTGTCATTCATGAGTAGAGAAAGCGTAACATACTATTGATGACCAATGGCACGGATGCGGGCGGCGGCAAACTTGAGGTCGTCCAGCGACACTCTTTTGAGCGTGTCGTTTGATGGTGCGTAGCAAAGACGGGCCTGTGTCTCGTTCTGGTGGCACGCGGCAGGAGTGCGCACCTGAAAGGGGCCGGCAATAGCAAGAGGGGAACCGGCCAAGATGGCGGCACAAGTTAGAAAAATGGCTGCTAACATGACGATGTAAATAAATGGTGAATGCAATACAACTCGTGCGGGGATGCTTCTAGAAAAAAATCACACACGCCAAAACACATCAAAGGTTCGACGGTGGTGCTCGACTTTATGCCGTTCCGCTGTATATTCTGACTTGATATGTTAATCGTAGACTTATTCGATGCGTGGGGCATGTTGTGGTTGATTGTACACAAGAACTAGTAAACAAAGCGGAATTGCAACTTCGTGGCCATCTTCCCAATAGCCGAACACGTAGAGTCACCTACATCGGCCGTGTTTTTGCTCCAACAGTCCAAGTCGGACATCCACAATTAGAACATAAAGATTTACACTACGAAATAATCGGTACGGACGAGTGTCACAATTGTCAACATTCCACTCGCCCTTTGGATAAAACATGCCGTGTTCTGTTGGAACCGGGTTAATGGCCGCAGTTATACGATCTTTTGAGGACCAATGGCTGGTTTACAGGGGTTGAGTCGAGCCGCTGCGCCACAGGGTAAACAGCTAGATTTCATGTCGGTGTAATTTTAACCTTGCATTTTTTCCCCGTCTGATTTCATTTCTCACCAACATTACATCCGCATATTCATATTTCAATTACTTGCACCAACAATAATCAGCACCAATGACAAACGCTCCAGCGTACGACCGCGACAGAGTTGTCGCTGCCGTGCGGGAATTTTACGCCTTTCTTACACGCATCCCACGCTGGACGGCTGGCGACTTCCAGGATGCACCGTCGGGCGGCTGGCCGGAGCTCACCGACGAGGTTCTGTCACCACTTGGCAAGGACGAGACAGTACGCGACCTATTACGACACCTTCCGTACTTGATGCCCAGCCGCGACTCCGAAGCGAACGCCGACGACGGCAAGAATCAGGACCATCTCTGGGGTGCCGGCACCTGCGGCGACAAATCCATGATTGCGCCCGAGACCCACACCAACGACTACCCAAACACACAAACACTTCATATGCTGGCCAGACCGGGCATGAAGGGCCTCTTTGAGCCGGCCGGCGCCGGCGTCCTTCCACCACATGTGGCTGTTTTGACGACTGGCTCACGATACGGCAGCTGGCTGCTTGTGGACACGCAGCTGGGTACCGCCACAGACTTTATCATGATGGAACGCCCTGAGAGAGATATCCCCGCCCAAGGCAGCGATGACTACTGGCGGGCATACCGAACACTGCCTGTGGAAGAAATGTTGGAGGAGTGGAAAGCCAAATTTATCCAGCTTGAGTGGGTGGTCGTGCCAGACAATCACATGGACGGCGTCATGAACTGGATGGACGCAAGGACAGACCGGGTGAGGGACATCTACCGGATGCATGGGTGGCCGAATAGCTTTCGAAAAGAAGACTGTCGGCGGGCACTCACACAATGGTATATTGACGACTAATAGTAATCACGAGAGTGACTTACTGCGAGGCGGGAAGAAAAGCCGGAAAATTTGGTGGATGGTCCTGCATTAATACCGGCTATACTGCTGTGCTGTGCTGTTGGTTATTTTTATTTTTTATTTTTTTTTGAAGATGGGCCGATACCGCTTGCCACAGTGAGGTACTCTCTTGGATAGTTCAGACAAAAAAAAATGCAATGCCACGTTCTGATATCTACGAAATATGTCTGCATTTGTGGCATTTTGGGCAGAAGTGTAGATGCTGTGTTGCATAGGTTCATGATAGACACAAAGTCGCTACCCGCTTTCTAGTCATGGCGATAAACTTGTTGACCGCCGTGGTACTGGTTGTCCTCCAAGGGAGGACAGATTTGTCATCGTCACTGGGCATCGACCGATATCGATACACGGACGTCCCAGACTACGGTCCTCAGGTACGGTGTGCATCTGCATATTCCATGCAATAATCTTTAAATTACTGACAAAATTATCAAAATAGCCCAATGCACCGTACATAGTAGATAACACGCACAACTATTTTCATGTCGCTACAGACAAAGGCAAGTATTTTTATCTAGGATCACCGCGATGGCCAAAAAAAAACAGAATGCGAGTATCTAACACAGCCCAGGAAAGCAAGACGGCCCCGTCTGGGACTGCTCGGGCAGTTTTGAAAAGTACATGGACAACCTTCGCACGGGTGACATTCATCGGTGTGACTATGAGATCTACAGTGAGCATGGATGTGGTCGTACCGCAGTCAGAGCCCCAGTGCACGAGCAACTTCACGTTGTTGAACTAGACCGCACCTATGCGGCGAACTGTGTATCACAATGAGTCTTAGGCCGGTACGGCCAAGACGTGTAACACGTCTGCAATGACGATGGTCTCGATGATCACCAACAAGACGGTGGTCTTTCAAGATTTGCATGTCAACTTTGACAGCAGTGATAACGCAGCCAGTCGTAGTGTCGACTATTGGCTTACGACGTTGGCACCGCTGGGGCAACAGCCTCTGGCACCGGCCGGGTACAGTATCAGGTCTACGGCGCCCGAGATATTTACATGGGACACGTGCAGACGGAGGCACCGTACTACTAGCCCAACCCAGCGGCACCGGCACCATTTAGAGCGGCGCCGTCGTTCCCTGGCGATCCATCTTTTGACGAGTGTATAACTGACACGTGCAAACTGGCATGAGGGTTGAGGATCATCGACTCACACTCTGTGACAGTACACAGCGCCGGTCTGTACAGCTTTTTCAACAACTATGCCCAAGATTGCAACGCTGCAGATGCCAACAACTGCCAGGACCGGATTTTCGAGATCAAGGGATCGACAGGCGTGGCCATATTCAGCCTGTTTACCGTGACCGTCGTGAATCCAGCGACAGGAATCAAGTGAGTGAAGCATGCAATCCTTTTGTTAATTTTTTTTTTTTTTTTTTAGTTTTTTCCCTGGCTACCGAACCCAGTAATTCCACAATTCTCCAGTCAGACTCACAGAGGTACGTACATCAATAACACGGTTCCTTTAACATTTACTGTCTTCCAACTCACAGTACAGTGGATTTTCAACCGAGATTAGCGTCTGGATCCCGCTTCCGGGCGACGATACATCGGACGTTTTCTATGTTGGCCCCGAAGTCTGGTCACAGCCCACGGACCGCTGTGATTCACCCTGTACCCTGGTGCTGCCGCCTAGCAAGCTGTATTCGGGCACGACAATTTCTCCCGGTGTTATCACAACGTCGTTTGAGTACGGCCACACTGGAACCACCACGAGTGGTGACCAGGTTGTGACATCCTTCTTCTCCACCGTGACGACCGTTACCATCACTGTACCCGCAGTGACAATCTCAGCTGACGGCAGCATGCCCTACTCCAATGTCCACGTCACCGACAAGCAGCAAACATCCAGCGGCTTTGTGGCCCATCCAAGTGTCAGCCTCCCACCGGTGACCGTGTCCCTGCCGGACGGTATTGGCGGCATGGCAGTGCGGACAGCCACACTCGCTCCTTGTCCACATGTTACTGTTGGCCCTGGGGGTGTAAATGATGGCGATACCCGAGTGGGTGGGAATGGCGTCGTTACATACCATACACCCATCTTCACCAGCATATCGGTAGCCGGTCCAACGGTGACCACCGTTGCCTTCCCACCGGTTGTGGCCATGACCACAATTGTATGCCCAAAACAAACTGCCGTCCACTTTGCCACGCCCCAGACGACGTACACAACGAGTTGCGAAAGTGGAGCTGCTTTGACCATTGCCTTTACGTGTGCATCCAAGGATGTCACCTTCTTGGGCCCGTCGGGCGGCACCCTGACACAGGACTGTACCTATGTGGCCCCGTCGAGGACATCGACACCTATACCAGTTGTGCCAGTCATCCCCGTTGGCGGCGGAGGAGGCGGTGGTGGGCCGATTAGTCAAGCCACTTCTTAGCCCTCACGTGGCCGTCATGGTGGCCACATTCGTAACAACTGGCAGTCCAAGTTGTCTACCCGCAGAACCGCTCGCGTTGGCCGCCATATCTGTATTATTAAAGGCCGCTGTAAAAAAGTTCAGTCTGCACCCACGAGATCTTAAATCTCGAATGGCTAGCGTTAGTTTATTATTATAACGTCAATATTAAGAAAATAAGTTTATAATATTAGGGTGTCGCTATTAACAAGCTAACTCCACTCGGTTATAGTGGCCAGAGATAACATCGTGTATGGATGATCTGGGCCAAGTGTTCGCCGACGAGCTAAGGCACAGTCCTTCATCAGCGCCAAGGCCTCTGGAAAACGACCTTGACACCTCCAAGTAAAAGAGAGGTTGGCCATGCTCGTCAACGTGTCGGGATGGTCGATACCGAGCTTCGTCTTGCTCGTATCCATCACTTGTACCTCTAGCTTCTCGGCCTCGTCCCACCGGCCCTGATTCCTAAACGTCGACGCAAGGTTGGCCATACTCGTCAACGTGTCGGGATGATCGACACCAAGCTTTGTCTTGCGAGTCTCCAACACCTGTATAAACAGCTCTTCAGCCTCGTACCACCGGCCCTGGTTCCAAAACGTTGATGCAAGGTTGGCCATACTCGTCAACGTGTCGGGATGGTCAATGCCGAGCTTCGTCTTGCTCGTATCCATCACTTGTACCTCTAGCTTCTCGGCCTCGTCCCACCGGCCCTGATTCCTAAACGTCGACGCAAGGTTGGCCATGCTCGTCAACGTGTCGGGATGGTCGATACCGAGCTTCGTCTTGCTCGTATCCATCACTTGTACCTCTAGCTTTTCGGCCTCGTTCCACCGGCCCTGGTTCCTAAACGTCGACGCAAGGTTGGCCATGCTCGTCAACGTGTCGGGATGGTCGATACCGAGCTTCGTCTTGCTCGTATCCATCACTTGTACCTCTAGCTTTTCGGCCTCGTTCCACCGGCCCTGGTTCCTAAACGTCGACGCAAGGTTGGCCATACTCGTCAACGTGTCGGGATGATCGACACCGAGCTTTGTCTTGCGAGTCTCCAACACCTGTATAAATAGCTCTTCAGCCTCGTCCCACCGGCCCTGGTTCCTAAACGTTGATGCAAGGTTGGCCATACTCGTCAACGTGTCGGGATGGTCGATGCCGAGCTTCGTCTTGCCCGTCTCTATCAGTCTCTTAAATAGTGTTTCCGCTTCGTTATAACGCCCATCATAGTAAAGGTATAACCCATATCCCCGTAGTAGTACAAGCCTATTCTCATCGTCTTTTTTACCGAAACTTGACCGCAGTATATAATATGCATGCGGTATATATCCCCTCCACACTAGTCTGTTTTCATGGCCGGCGTGCATTAATACGTCCGCTAATCTTGCGGTGGCTCTGCCGGTCAAATCGTATAGCAGTCCCTCTTTCCGGAGCCAGTTCCGCGTCGCTAAGTGCACTAGCCTGTGGATATTAATAGCCGAGTCCGTAGACTGTGCAGCGATGAACGAATAGCCCTGCAGTGTACCTATCGCGTCTGTCTCCTTTTTCCGAGATATACCTGGTGGGAGAAGCGAACGCGGGATATCTTTTGGATCCACGCAGGCCATAAAGGACAGGTATTCTGCTGCAAGAGGATCGTGCTTCCGAATTTTTTCGAATGAGATGAGCCACGTGGTTGCCACTGGATTCTTCACCTCAGGATATCTCCCTTCGTCTTCAAAATCCTCGCTAAGGAGTGTAATTGCATCCTCTTCCTGCTTGTCTAAGAGTGATAGATAGTAGCCAAGACTGATGCTGTTCTGGTTGATGTATGATGCGGCTTGAACAATGGCTAGTGGAAGGTACGTGAGCGAGGCGAGCAGTGCCTTTATGTCACCTTCATTGCTGAGGAGGTCCGTGTTTTCGAGGTAATTTCGAAAGAGTTGTTTACTGCCGGCTTCATCCATGGCCGACATTTCGATAATGCTCTGGCCAGCAAGCCGTACGGCTGCCGTTTTGTTACGCGTCGTGAAGATGATAGATCCATGCTGGCTGTTAGGCAGGTAGTCAATCAGGCGGCCGGATTCCCCAGCAGAATTATCAACCCACATACTGACGTCGTCGGCGTTGTCGAATACGATAACCCACCGGCCTGCGCCCTCGCTGCTTAGATAGTCTTGCACGAGTTTTTTGACGTCGGCCGTTTTGTCGTCATAGCCAGATATGCCCAGCCTTTTGGCAGCCTCGCGGTATGCCTGCGAAAGGCTCTCCTGGCTCGTTGCGGATATCCAGAGGAAAGAGCAGTCTTTGTCTTCGTCTCGCAGACGGTAAAGCAACTCAATCACGAGACGCGTCTTGCCGATACCGCCAATACCCGTGATAGCAATCTTGACCGCTTTATCCTTAGCGAATAGCAACGTACGGACGGCTTCGAGCTCCAAATCGCGGCCGGTAAAGGAGGTGCCACGTTCAAACGGAACCATCCAAACACTATTCTCAACTAAAGGCTTTCTAAGGGCCTCTGAAAACTCTGAGAACGGCTCGCCATGGGAGGCATCGGTCTTCTCCTGTCCCTTCCGGAAGGCTGTCCTCTCGATACGGAGGATAAATCGAGCCAGAATCTTGTCTCTGCGCTGGTCTGCCTCGGATATCAGCTTGTCCGAGTTTTGCAGCTTGAGCTTGTGCATGCGTACCAACTCCCACTGTGACGTAAGATCGTTTTGGTTCTGCCCCTCAATATCCGGTATTTCTTCATCCGCCGGTGGTTCTCTGCCGGAAGTGTTCTCATCCTGATACGAGAAGGAGACAGATAGTCCAAGATGGCTTGTACTCTTCAACGTTATTCGAGATGCGGCCGTGTTCTCTTCGTTCTTCGATTGGGGATCAGACGTGCTGCTCATATCTTCTGCAACATCTACATCGTCCGGTAACGGGAGCGACAGTATACTAAGGTACTGTAAGTGGTGCGCGATATGGTCTTGCAGCCTTTGCCTCTTCTCGATATCCGCCCTACCACATAAAGGACACGCATCAAAGATCTTCTTGAGTGCGCGTCGCGAGATTTTTGCCAGAGACGGAAGTTGCGCCTCGGCAAACTTCCCCGGATGCTCAGTTTTCATATGGTCGATATATTCATCTTTGGCCTCAAACACTGCCGGCTTATGAGTCTTCGCGACGCACTTCCAGCGCATGCAGTGCACTTGCTGCATATGCGAGATCCATTCTGCGCTCGTGCCGAATATGTCTTTTCCATGCGAGGCGCAAGGAAAGAACATGCAAACATATGGATCTAGATCTTTCTTGACGTGCGCACCCCATTCGTCACGATTCTCTGCGACCCGTACGGGTAGGATGAGGCAGCAAAAAGGGCAGACAAAGTCGCATGCATTGGGGGCCATGCGGGGTGGTAACGGAAGGATGTCCTTGTTGTCGCTGGCCAACGCGATCGTGTGTGCCTGGCTAGGCGTCGACACGACTCGGTGGTACACTTCTGGGTCGAGTGTTGTCGCGGTGTATTGCCTCGACGCGACGCTCGACACCTCCGGGATGGACGGCTTAGGCACTTTTGTCTCGTCCGTTGTGTGTCCGCTGACGATAGACATTGTAGGATTTAATGCATGCACGGGCTTCGGTGCCGGCTTGGCGGTGTGCAGGGCAAGCTTGGTTTGACGCGAGCGGCGGTACAGGATGTAGCGGCGGCGTAGGAGCATTGTAGATACCAGCCGGTCGTGCAGATCGGATGAAACAGATGAAATGGTCGGAAAGTCACGCGTTATCCAACAGCTAAAGAGCTTCTGGAGCACTGGCGTGGCGTCGTCACCATTGGCATCTTTCAGAGGAAAGACGGACGCCTTTTCGTTTTGTCGTGCGATGCCGGATCGCCGGGTTATATTTGCGAGGCGATGCAACCAGTCGATGGTTATAGAAAGAGAGGAAAGGCTAGCGTCGATCTCTTCGTGCCCGGCCGGCTGGATTTGGGATCCGTTGTCCACATAGTCTACGGAAATAGCGGGTTCGCAGGATGTCTCGAGATCCTTCAGGAGAGTGACCACTTTTCTTACATTAGCCACGCAATTCAGCTACTCTGTAATAAAGTTGCGTACTTACATCGACTTGTCCGATTCAACATGCCATCCAGGTGCTCCAACATCAGCACCTTGGCCTCCTCCAGGTCGCGCAGCCGGTAGTCCAAGCTGGCGTGGAACGCTGCGAATACACCCATGTTCGACGCCCATATGTTGAACCGCCCGGTCAGATCGCGCATTTTGGCCGACCGCATACCGCCGTCTTCATATTTGTGTAAGGAGTCGGTGGACTTGATCAGGGAGTCGCGACATTCTTCGGCGCGTGAAGCGATAGTCGCCCCAGCAAGAAGCCCAGTGGGTTCGGGTTCGCCGCTAGGCGCAATGCACTCGCTGGGGGAGGAAGACATAGTAGCGAGAGCGAGAAAGCAATATTAGTATCGCAGCCAGGATGCCTTGATGGTAGTTGTCTTGTATATTTTCATTACTGGTAGCTGTGAAAATTGATGCGCAGGCGACTTTGATTGATGTAAATGTTCGACGTCCGAAGTTCGATGGTACGAAAGTGAACCCCGCAAGCCGCAACAACAGATACCCAATTTAAACGGTGGAAACAAGGAGCCAATCAAACTACGCCGAAGAGCGAACACGATTCTCTCCAATAACAGGTCAACACGACGGTTGTATTTGATTCTGCTAGCACAGACCGCCTTTTATTGCTGCCTCAGGCGGCTTGGTCACCGCACTCATGTCATCATGAGGCTGAACGAACACTCACATTCGCACGATATGCTGCCCAAGTAGCACGGATCGACATCAAATCATCCTATCGGTATGGAGTGCCGGTCAACCCTTTGCCTCGCGTATTTCTTCTTTAAAGACTGCAAATATGACAACAACGACACGCGTCACATCGTGTGAGCTCGCCCCGGTCCGAGCCGTAGATCCCGCGCTAGACTTCCTTCCGTCTGTACTAAAAAGCATACAACGTGCGTCCACAATCCTCGAGTGCGACCAACGGGAGGATGACGAAACGGAGCGTGAATCTCTACGACGGCTACGGTCCACTGCATATTCTATATTGAGTACCTTTCATTTGCTGAAAAATGCTGGACGACTCACCGAGTTTGTTGGGAATGCGAACGCTATTCTCAGTTCTGTAGAGCGTACTGTGGACGTCGGAAGCTGTGGAACAGAGTTCAAATGTGCTTTGTGGAAGGTAAGTGTTGTCGTTTTACTCGTCTGTATTATATGTTCGGGTCCTGTCCCACTGACACGGCGTTGCCTAGAAATCATACAAGGAAATGTACCCAAAATGCCACGCTCTTTGCCATCGGGTCAACAACGACACCAATCGCCCCTCCCTTTTCACCTTTCCTGAAATCTCCGTCCCCGGCGGCCTCCTTGACTGGATCACGAAATTTTACGACAAATTGCAAGTCACCTACTGCGACCCCGAGTATATTAAGTGCTCTCCAGAAGACCAAAAAAACCGCTGGTATCCGCAAGAGATATTCAGCTCTACCTGCCAAATTTTCCACGCGCTCTCACAATGCCGACGTGGGACGGTCGACTGTAGCGTCAGCGTGCATCCTGAAGCCTGCCTGGCGCTGGCTGCGCACTTGAACTTACGCGATGGGGGTGAGCACTCCGTCGACGTGCTCTTGTCCCTCGATACGGAGCCGCCACTATGGGACGAGGTGTGCATACACATGAACAGTCCTGCACCGCCATCGACCAACAGAGACAAAAGGTTCGCCAAGCCAGCAGTCAGATTCTTGGGAGGGGGTGGCAAGAGCACCTCAACGGCGCCGCAATGGAGGAAAAAACCGAAGCAGGTTCCGCACTTTTGCGAACTGCTAGATCCTCGCAAATTGGACACGAATGCAACGCATCGCATCAACGTGACCCTCGACACCGACAATGACTTTTGGAAACATTCTCCCACTCCACGCTTCGCAAGGCGGGACGACTTCACGCATTCTGTTTCGCTCGCAAGTGTTCTAGCCTCTGGTATGCGCGGTATGGACGACGTGGCCAAGTTAAGGCTGGTCGTTGTTCTCGGCTATTCACTGTTGTACTTGTTCGATGGGCCGTGGTTACGCGCGCGCAAGGCCACGGCATGGAGCCGGGAAAAGATTATGTTTTTTTCAAAAGGCGGCAAGGTCATACTGCGCCCGTTCCTGCGCTCGAACTTTCAAGACGATGATAGCGACGACGATAACGACGACCTATTTTGCGAGTACCCAGCCCTGGTCGACTTCGCCATCATTCTGCTTGAATTGCACCTGGGAAAAACGATTGAAAGCTACCTGAATCTCACAGAGCCGCTGACAAGTGCCAGTCAAAAGTGGGCTTTCGCGAATGATGCGTTCTGGATGCTCGAGCCTTTTATCGGGTACAACCTCCGAAACGCAATTGAAGCGTGTCTGTATCCTGATTTTGGCGATATTGAAGCCGGTGAGGGTGAACATGACGTTACTGACGAGGACGAGAATACAAACGAGCACAGTGGAGCTGAGGACGCGAATGCAGACAAGATCAAGCAGGTGCACGACAAGATTTTCACCACAATCGTCGACCCGCTTCGCCATCACCTCGAGGAAATAGTAAATACGTACAACAACTTTGGGAACTTGGACGAGGAATTGGCCAAGTTGGACTTGGGCTCCGTGAATTTGTTCAAAAAGGAGGAAACCCGCCATATTGTGCGTCACACGAATTCGACACACGATCAAACAGCGATGTACTCGGTAAAGAGCAGTCTCAAAAAAGGGAAAGCCATTGTTGTCACCGCCGCCACACCCGTCACTTTCACGGAACCTTGCTGGCCCATCTTTGACCCTGACGTCCCCAGCCGTGCGGAGGCGGGGAAATTTTATACTCCATTTAATGACTTCAGTGTCTCACTGCCCGTCACGTCACACGATACTGCCCTCACTGACAGCTGGTTCGCAAAATTCAAAGACCTCGAGGTGCTCGGCCCGCTCAAGGCACTTAAACCTGGCGACCCACACCGCGTGCGTATGGCAATTATCGACACCGGCATCGATATGACTCATATCACTATGCAGGCTGCAAGAGCGTGCAATAGGATTGTCACGGTGTGCGACTGGGTGAATGGGCGAGGGGGTGTGGAGGACTTTGGCGTGGGGGATGCTTCTGGGCATGGAACGCACCTCGCCAGTGTCGTATTGAACATGGCACCACACGTGGATTTGTACATTGCACGCGTCACAGAGACGCATGACCTGAAGGACAGTCAGGAGAACATTGCTAATGTAAGTGTGTTCTGATTGCATCTCTTCCATGCAGTCGTTTTTTTTTTCACCACTACTAACCTCACACTCGTCTCCCCCCAGGCCATCCGCACAGCCTCGTCCTCGTGGGGATGCGCCATCATCAGCCTCTCGCTGGGCTTCAAGGCCGGGATCCCGTCCATCCAACGCTCGCTCGACGACGCCATCAAAATGAACGGCGTGCTTGTGTTCGCTGGTGCCTCCAACGATGGCGCAAACTCTGGCACTGCCTACCCGGCAAAACTATCCTCTGTGTTGTGCATCTACTCGACGGACATCTACGGCAACCCGTCACCCTTTAATCCTTCGCCTAGACCGCTTAATGGGGATGCATTTGGCATCATTGGCGAAAATGTGCTTGGCGCGTGGCCGTCGAGTCCCGCTTCAGGGGCAGCCGGTGCTAGCTTCCGGAGGATGTCTGGGTCGAGTATTGCAACACCGATCGCCGCGGCGCTGGTGGCATGCGTGCTGGGTTTGGCTTCCAAGTGGGAGACGGAGAGCGTTATAAAGCTTGCGAGCTACGAAGGTGTGCGAAGGGTGCTATTTAAGATGGCGGTGAAAAGAAAGGACCATCTGTATTTAGATCCTGTTTCTTTTTTCTCACGCGAGGAGAGCAACATTTTGGCGGATGTGCGTAAGGTACTCGATCTGAAGAATTGAATATGGCATGATGATATTGTTTGTTATGCATTCAGCGGAAAGCGTACTTTTGATCGTTTTCATTGTTTCCGCGCCTCTCGATACCCGTTCTCATACATGCGTTAATTCATGCCGTCGTGAACGGTCCTTGACTATGATTTCAATTTCGAATAAAGTGAAACTACCAAATAGAACAGAAATAGAAAAAAAAGGAAGAAGAAAAGAAAAGAAACGAAATAAAAAGAAACACGGGAGATTAAATATGGACCTCACACACATCACACTGTTCGAATCTCACCAGGGGACAAACCAGATATTCTCACTCCCGTCTTCAGTCTCAAAAAGCACACCCGTCGCCTCTGTGCCCTCTTCCGCGTCGTCCGTGTCAACCTCAAAACTCTCAAGTTCGCCCGCATTCGGTTTAAAATTCCCGTAAAGCGCGCCTCGTATATATTCCTTGTTGCTTGTCACAATCATGACCTCGCCATTCTCCGTTTTGACCTTAGTCTTGACCTTGACTCGCTGCACCTTATACGCAAACACAAATCCCGGGTCCTCGTTTGCATCCGCACCCGCCTCCCACGAAACAATTGTCGTACTTTCTCGCTTCAACTTGGTTTGAAGCCCAAGCTCGACCACGCCAGGGACACAGCCTGCCACGCCCGGGTCCAGCGTTAGGTCGAGCCCGGCCCCTGTCGCGCGTGCGTTCTTGCTCTCTGCGCACGACCCGTACGCCACCTTGACACCCGTGACGACAAACACTTCTTTGGAATGAAAGGAACCCAAGTACCCGAGAAACTGCGAAACGGACGGGAGGTCAATCAGCGTCTGAAGCTCAACGGTCGACGGATACCACTCGTGCGTATCCAGACGAGAAAACAACATGGCCAGCGCACGGTCATCTTGCAGCTTTGAGCTCGCTTTGGGGCCGATGCCCAGCACCGACGCCAGGAAGGACGCGGACAGTGAGCCAGAGCCTGCGTTGGAACTTGACTTGCAGAAGGACAGGTTGTGTTTGGTCGTGAGAAAGACATTGTTTCGCTGAACGGGCTCGGTGTCGGCGCTGGATGCAATCGTCGGCTGTATGTTGCCAATGTGCAACGGTGGGAGAGGCGTCTTTACCGAGGAAAGAACAGAGCCGAGGGAGAGGGGCCCGCCAGGAGGTTGGTCCCAGGTCGGAGGGAAGTAGTACGTCTTTTTAGGGTTGGCCATGTTGGTAGTAGGCTTGTGAGAAGATGGGCTTTTGTGCGTTTCAACGCTGGCAAGGGGAAGCGACTGTCCGTTTATTGTTTTATATGAGAGTTGGCGGTGCCCAATAACCACAAATCTTTAAGGCGTATGCAAGCAGCACTCAGCTGGTGCCTAATTTCCAAGCACCCTTTCTCAGCCTTGTTTCGCGCAACCCCTGTCCTAAATACTCTCCCTTCAAATCGGTAAACGTTAATGAACAACAGTTTCGAAGGATTTGAGACTAATATACCCACCATACGAGGCTCTGAAGACAGCTCTTTTTTCGTCCCCCGCCCCGTCAGCACATACCCCTATAGGTTACATAAGGCTGCCACGACAGAAAAAGACACAGGCCCATTCTCACGAGCGGCTATAGGTTTGTGAAAATAACTTAATTTTAAACTCTATTACTAAATACACACAGCCTTCCTTCGGGCCATAAGTCAGGGTCCATTCTAGTAGCTCGACTGTGCATACAGCAGTATTTTGTATGCTGTCGACGCACACTTCGTGTCTCCTTTCCATTTTTTTCGAAGCCGCGTTATATTTATCACAGATTGCTTAACAGACTACTTTGCAAATTAGCTCTGTAAAATTCGTTGTAAGCTTCTCTACTTGCTCTGCAAATTGCAAACTGCGATGTAAATTATGTTGTAAACTGTGCTGCGAATTGCGTAACTAGTTGCGCTGTGGCTAGCCTGTACTCGCTGTAAGACTGCTGTATTTGTTGGTAGTTGTGTTTACGGCGTATGTTGCATTATTGGTTTCTGGTTATTAAGTTTCGTGGGTTTACGTGGATGGTTTTAGCGTATCAAAGGCCTGTCAAGTAATCAGAATGGGCCTGTGTCTGTACATGCTGGCGGTTGTTAGTGTAGGTCAGAAGGGGACTGCTTTATTATTCCAAGCGCGAAATATACCTATTCTATAACGCAGACCTTGCTTGAGGTAATTAATATGCCAAACGCAGGACACGAAAGTTGTAGTGTACACCGACGACGCCTTGAACCTGGCCGTAGGACCGTCAGCGCCACACAACTGTAAAATCCTGAAGGGAATTCACCTATCTCGCCGAGGTTCTTGTCGTCGCGAGGGTATATGGCAGCATCAGTCCCAGCGCCGATCTCGTTGACGTCTTCCGGGCGTAGGTCCGGAGATTGCCGCCGCGGGTATGTGACATCAAGAACTTCCTCCTCTGAAGATTCTTTGCCCGATCCAGAGTCTGGATGTTCGTTCGTTGAAGACTGGGGAGCGATAGGGGTAGCCTCCTTTTTGGTGGATTCTTTAAATTCCATGACAATGTCTCGTCTTCCTGTGAGACGACCGACTGTTTTTGGTCGCTGTGTTGTTTAGCGAGAAGTGGTTGTGTCGGCGTGGGACGTAAATAGAGTAGGAGCTTGTTGTATTATGTGCCGCTGCGGGGTTACCATTGTATAAGTTTATTGATGAAAATGTGATTAAAATACAGGCATTGACGTAAAACCCCAAAATTCTGCAAATCCAGTTTCCGAAAGCCCACTCTTTCAAATGAACCCTTGATACCAAAAAAAACGTCACTGAACGCCGTTTATCAGGGCAAATTTGTGAAGACGAGGCTCGGCTAACAACTTCCTGGCAATTTGGCACTAAACCTCAGTGGACTTCGGGGCTCTTCTGACTTTGACCAAAAGAGGTTCCCCATATTTTCTCCACATTCTCTCCTCCTCTCGCCTGTTCTTTTGGCGATTTCCCCAGATTTTTATCGAAGTCGGAGAATGCGACAAATTTTTGCAAGTGTCAAACTTTCATGATCTGTAATCTTCAGAAGACATTGCATAGGAGAATTACGGAAACATTAGCACACCTTCCCGATATGACAGAGCCCAGCCTGTCCCAGCCGCTTCCCGCAACGGCACCATTCGCCGTCACGGAATCTGCCGCTCCTTCCACGACGACAACGACGACAGTCGCATCGTCCTCCACCGTACCACAGAAAAAACGCATTCGGGCCGTGGTCGCATGCAGTCACTGCCGCAGCAAACGATCCAAATGTGATGGTATTCCGGGACGACAGGCTTGCACGGAATGCCAACAGCGAGGCATTGACTGCGAGATGACAGATGGGAAGAGGAACAGGTAAATACAGTTATTAATGCACGTTAAGACAGCCGGCTGTATTACTTGTCTGACCATTAACAGAGGCCACTACAAGCCGCAGGCTGAGGCTTTGGCAAAAAAGGTACGACTTCTTGAGGAGGCTTTGGCTCAGTCACGGGCGGCCAACCAGGAGCTTTTGGCCGAGCGACAGCAGATGCAAGGCCAAGCACGACTGCTAGATGTCGCCAGCACAGCTACACCTGTAGGGCTAGCTGGAGTAAATGCCTCCCAACAAAGTGCCATGCGCATGGATATTGACGACACGCCGACTGTATTCACCGTTCCAGCACCAGCACCCGTTTTGCTTCCAGCTCCATCTAGCGGCATCGCAGTTCCCAGTCTCCTCAGCCAGTCCTTACCAGCAACGTCCACAGTCACATCCACGGAGCCCTCTTTGATGCCGCCACCATCGACACAAATTGCACCACAGCGTGTTTCTCATGATAACCCTGTCCAGCTTGTTATGGACCACGGCAACATCGTCTTTTCCAGAGCTGCTTCGCCTATTGAACAGCAAGAGTCGCGAGATGACCAGCAGCCACTTCCCACAGAGACAACGACGGCAGCGGTTGGAATTCCGTTCCCGTTCCCCAGCGACCGGCCCCGGCCCTGCTGCTGTGCTGATCTCGACCTCACTCCACCCCTCGTCGACTACCTCCTTGGTCTCTTCTTCCACCGCTACCAAATGATGCTCAAGTTTGTGTCACAAGAGGACTTTATGCGGAAGCATGCAGCGTCGTCTTCCGATGGAACCAGACACAACCACCATAACCACAGCCCTCTGTTTCTGGCAATGTTGGCTGCTGGTGTCCGGTACTCAACGCGCCGCGACGTGACTGCGCGCTTCCTGCTAGCTAATGGCGAGAACAAACTTGCAACTGCGGCGCGCCAGGCCGTCGAGATTGAAGTAGGACGTCCCGCATTGGCCACGGTGCAGACTGTGCTCATCCTGTGTGAGGTGGAAACCAGCCTGGACCACCAAATGACTGGCTACATGTACTCGTGTCTTGCCTCCAAGATGATATATGGCATGGGTATCGATCTAGGCCAGGTTGCACCGGCTATGCGGGAGACAATGAGTGCCGAGGAGAAGGCAATTCGACACTGGTTGGTGTGGGCAGCATCGGTGCACGACCAGTTCTGGTCGGTATTCTTGCGCCGGCCACTGGCTATCAAGAACGGGACTCTACAGGCATCACGTATGGTGTGGCGGAACACGGGCAGTGGCTTGAGTCCATTGACACTAGCATTTGAGGACGAGGTCAACGACAATCTTATGGATCTGATGATTCTGGCGCGGGAGATTACGGACGCCCTCTATGGAGCGAGCAACACGACAAGCAACAACGCAACAGGCTCTGGCCGTCAGCGCACGGAACTGCGTTTTGATGAGCAGCAAGAACCCATGGGAAATAATACTCACGACCAAAATGACTCAACATCACCTCCATGCTCACCACCCTATGATGGAGGTGGCCTGCCGTCCGCTCTCTACGAACAGGCAGCACAACGGCACGCACGCAGACAACGACCGGATGTGGCCCTTCTTGATGCACGTCTAGGCAGCTGGTTCAACAATCTCTCTGATCGTGTTCGCCAAGGACCCATCAACGGCCACAGCTCGTATCACTACCTCTTTATCCTGCATCTACATTACAACGCCACAAAGATTATGCTTCACCGAACAAGGGCGTTTTCTGCTCAAGCAACACCACTTCAGGGTAGCGACGGTGTCAACAAGAGCCATGCTTCGGTTCCCGTCAGCAGCTATCCCCTCCAGTCGCCTGTCACACCGCCCGCCTCCAGCAGCGGGGACGCCAACACGCCCGGTCTGCCTCCTCAGCAGCAACCTGCCATGAACTTTGTTGATCATGCCACTGCACAATCCATTGCCACTCTCGGCCGTGCCGCCATCAGCATGGCTCGCCTGTTTGAGTCTTTTCGCCGGCGCGACGACGTCCGTATGCTGCAGTCGACCGGTGTCCAATGGGCCGGTATGGCCTCCGAGGCACTGACCTGGTATATTGAGACCTTGCCCATCGACGGTGCCATTGAGGCCGTGGCCCACCTGCAAAGTTTGGCCCGAACGCTCAAGGACATGGCGAAGACGTTCCGCCCGGCCGTTTATCCGTACGACAGGACCAGTCATGCCATCCAAATGTTCCAGGCGAGGATGGACAGCAGTGTTGAGTCACCTCGGCTAGAGTCGGTGACTTTGGCAACGGGGAGAGCGAGTAGCAGAACACCCTTGCCGGATCTGACTTGGGCAGGACACGGCTACAGTGGGCCAAGCCAACAGCGCCATCCAGTCTCGACACCGCGACCAATGCCATCGCTGCATGGCGCTTCGGCGATGACAATCCCACGGGCACCATCGCAACCCAGAGAGCCATCGGCACCGTTTCTAATGCCTCCGGGTGGAGGGACGAATCCATTGTGGTCGTGGGCAGACCAGGATCCATGGGACTGGAATGATCTTCTACAACAATAGTAACTCTCAGTTTTAAAATACGATAGCAATTGCAAAATTAATTTTATTCTCTTCGACGTATTTCATGTTGCTGCATTCTACAATTTCAGGTCGTCCACCTTCTTGTACTTGTCGCCCATGGCACGCTGCACAGCCGTCCGCCCCTCAATCCGGTCCAGCCATTGGCGCAGGTGAGGAAACCCGCTCATCTGCTCCTCCGTAATGCCTGTAAACATCCATAGCTTGATCCAAGGCCAAGTGCCCATGTCGGCAACACTGTACTTGCCGGCACCAGGACCGGCCAAGTACTCCCTTGGCTGGCCAATGTACTTGCCGCTCAGCTGGATCTCCAGCACGCCAAACACGCGGAGCAGCTCGTTGGTGAACCGTGTGATGGCGTAAGGCAGCTTCTCTTTGGCAAGGATGGCAAAGTGGATGACCTGGCCGTGGTACGGTGCGCCCGATCCGTGCCAGAAGAAGAGCCACTGCAGGGCCTCGCTGTAACTGGCCGTGTCGTTCTCGGCAAAACTAAAGACATTTCTGGTGTCGACCTGGCGGGCCAGATAGAGAAGCTCAGCGGAGGTTTCCATCACGGGCAACGGTGGTGATTGGGCATTGTCAAGGAGGACTGGGATGCGGCCGTTTGGGTTGAGACGGAGGAACCAGTCGCTCTTCTGGACGTTGGTGGAGATGTCAATGACGGTGGTGGTCCCTGCAAATATATTGTTAGTGTTAATACATAGTTTCCAAAAACAGAACGGCGCTACTTACATTCTGTGCCGTACACATCAGCTAGCTCTTCCAAGAAGATTTGCACTTTCTGGCCATTGGGTGTTGACTGTGTGATGAGGTGGAGGCCCTATTGTGATTGTGAGTCTCAAATGCCTCTTTTCGGTCGGACCACACCACAGCAGAATCTCACCTTCGCATCCCTGACTCTGGAAGGAGTCTCACTCGTGATAGTGGACGTATGTTGTGTTGGTGACATTGCGTATACTTTGAGCTTCGTTTGACTATGTGAACTTATTTGTCGTCAAGGTCATGACGTTCTCTTTGGTGGAGGAATAAGAAGATCGCTGTGTTGTGGCTAGTTTGGTCTAGTTAATGACGTTGTTTCTTTTAACGAAAAATTTCTTTGCATTTATTTTGTGATTTAGTATGATTTATTTTCTAACAAATTATTTTCGTTGAATTTTCAAATTATATAGTATCGTTATTAGGGGTGTATTGTTGTTCGAGGGACAATATACCGGAAGCAAGCCATTCCATATATGCAAGCGGAACAGCCTTATACATATGGCTAATTTGTACCCTTTCCACACCAACCTTTGCATCACGTGGTTGTCCCGCCTCAGTCTTGTCTAAATTAACAGGTAAATACCTGGACAGGCGCCCAATTCACGACGCGGCAGACATGTCGTTTGACAAGGCTATTCTCGAGGCAATTCATGTCGTCTACGCAGCCAATCAGACAATACCTTTCATGTTGCAACTGGCATAAATAAAAAAAATACGGACTAACATCGGAGAAGCCTGGTATTCTTTACCCGGGCTATCGTCGGAGAAAGCCCTATTTACCCCACGATACAGATGCCCGCTCCCCACTGAATAGCCCCGTCAGTAGCCTACTGAGTGGTGAGTTGGAGGAAGGATGCCGCCGAGCGACCCACTAAATACTATTTTCTCACAACCTCCTAGTGCAACTTTATTGCATTGTCGACGTCCGCTTTTCTTTTTCTGATCCATTTTCTCTACTTTTTTTTATCGCACAGAATTTTGTCGAACACTGGGCATATTGGTAACAGCTCGCTCATTGGTCCACCGGCGACCACACTCATCAATTCCATGCGTCTTCACAACGTAGGCCACACGGTCCACGAGGCCTATCTGGACTTCATGCAACGGGAATACCTTCACTGTATCCAACAATACAAATGACTCCGCGGGGATGGTCGGACCGTGGATAGTAGTTGTAGAAGCAGCCTTGCGCCACGAGCCCCTGCCCGCATGATCAGTCAACGGAGTACGATGGCCGTTCACCAATGCCAATGCTTCTAGAACCGTGGTATCTTTGCTATTTAGGAATACATGCGCATGGCACCCGCATATTATCCTGGGCGTCTTTCTACCAATACAGGTATAGCACCGCTGAGGGCAAGCAGTTTCCAAACCGTGATATCATGTAGATGTAATGTACTCCGATTTCACATGGAAAGGCCGATGTAATATGTTAGCTTCAACGCCAATTTGAAAAAAAAATGTCAATACGAAGGATTGCAACCAATAGCACACGTATACGCCATTATTGGTAACATAAAGCACAAAAATACAATCGCTTAGATCAAATACGTTCCAAGTAGACCTGTACGGGGCATAGAGTCACAAAGAAATCAAATATATGGTGTCTGCATGCATGTAAATTATGCTACTCATGCAATAGTATGTATCTCCGTTTTGGAGCACGATATACTGCAGTGCCCATCCTTTAATTCTCAGTATCCACCACCTTGGACTGCGCCACCTTGTTGTCGAGATTCTTGTCGTGCATCTTGCGCGGGATGATGTCGGTGAACTTGGACTCGGAGTTGGGCGCATTGAGAGCAGCCAGGATACCGCAGCCACCGAAAGCAATGGCGGCCAAGTAGACAATTTTGAAACTCTGGGAGTAGGCCTCCTTGTTGCCGGCGACGGCAGCGGTGATGATGGTGGGCGTAATGTCCGGGATGGCAGTAAAGTTGCCGGCAGATAGACCGGCCAAGAGTGCATCGACCGACGACTGAGGTAGACCAGCATTGGTGACGGCCGGGATGACATACTTTGGAATGTTGACAATGAGCTTGTTGTTGAGGATTGTGACAAAGATGGCCTGGGCCGTAGTGGCCAGAGTGGAGCGGGTGGCGCCCAGCAGACCGAGGGCCAGGCCCAGGTCACCAGGATCGAGGCAAAAAGGGCCAATGGTCAGGGCAACGTTCTCAACGTAACCAAGGAACACAGAGGCCAGGAAAATAAAAGCGACGGCCATGTGGGGCGTAAAGGGTGTAGTGGCCGCCATGGCGCCCGTGAAGGCAGTGAGGGTGGAGATGCCGACCATCATCTGGAGCTTGTGTTTTCCCAAAACGCGGACCAGAACACCACAGAGGCCCTGACCGAGCAGAGAGGCAGCCGACACAATACAGCTCTTCCAGCCAATGGCCATGCTATCGGTCTCGTAGAGCACAGAAATCTGCATAGGCCACAGCACCAACAGAGAATAGTAGACCATCGAACCGACAGCAGCCGTCAATATAGTGCCAATGTACTGGCGGTTCTTGAAGAACTTCATGGGGATCAGCGGGTACTCGCCAGCGCCCCAAATCTCCCAAACGACCAGGAGGATGAGCATAGCCGCACCGCCCACCAGGAAACCAATAACATGGCCCGACTTCCAGGGGTAAACCGAGCCGCCCCAGGACAAGCCTAGCAGGAAAACAAGCAGGCCGCCCGTGAACAGAATGATACCAAGGAAATCGACCATCTTCCACCACGGGATGCGGCGAGTGCTGCGAGCATGCAGCTGCTCGTAGGTGGGTGGGTGGTAGCAAAAGTAGAAGAGGGCAACGGTAATTGCCAGAATTATCACATTGATGTAATAGCTCCACCGCCAGCCGGCCTTGGTGTTGTCGATGATGGCACGGATGATGACGGGGCCAAAGGCCGTGGTGGGCAAGGCCGACACGAAAATGCAGGAGATACCAAGGCCACGGTACTTGTTGGGAATAAGCTCGCCAATGACAATGCCAAAGGACAGCTGCACACCTGCACCGATGCCGATGAGAGCGGTGCCGATGATAAGGACGGGGATATTGTGAGCTGTGCAGGCGATGACTGCCACTGTTAGATGGGGCAAATGAGAACCTAGTGAGTGGGAGAGACGTACTGGAGCCGATGAGGCCAATGGCATTGCCACCGATAAAGAACCAACGGCGACCAAGGAGATCAGAAAGGCGGCCGACGAGAACGAAGGCAACAGCTTGCGTTAAGTTCCACTGGTTTTGTTAGCGGTCAACACAGAAGCAAAAAAAAGGGGGGAGACTTTACACTCACAATCATGGACACCCAGACGTAGTTGGGATTCGGGCCAATATCCTCGTTGATGATTCCCAGGACATTGGCCGGCATGACAAAGCCAAAGTAGCAACTCGTCAGAGCCAGACAGAGAGCAATCAGAGTACCGATAAAGTTCTTGCTGCGGTAGTAGCCCTTGGGCAGATCGTGCACCGTACCACCGAGAGCGTCGACGGCAATGTCGCCATTGTCAATCTCGCGGTACTCGTCGGGGACGTAACCCTTGTTAACATGAGTGTCTTGGACGGGCTGGATCTCATTGTGGACAGTGAGCTCCGTTGCAGCTTTGTCCTTATTGGGGTCGTGGACAACATGATGAAGAGGATGAAGGAAAAAAAGAAGTGAAGAAGAAAGGAAAGTCACAAAAAAGAGTGCTGGCTCAAGGGCAGAGTACAAAAGGTAGATCGTTTGCACGTTGCCAAGATGAACTTGTTCTCCCCCCTATTCTTAGTCGAGGTTGTGTCTGGGCGGCGATCTGTTTATGTATGAATGTGTCTTCCTCTCTCCTGCATCGATTGATCCTTGTCAGCAACAGTACATCTCGGGCTGACGACCCCGGACCATGAAGTCAGGTACCTGGGGCAGACGCTGCAAATCTCAGGCGTCGGATCTGGGGAGTGGGTGATAAACTGAGTGAACGTGGAGAAATACACAAAAAGAAAGAAAAGTCTGGAGAAGCACAGCACATCCCCAGATGAGCACTCAAAACGAACCTAGTCTCCTCTCCGTATATGGAAGGCCGAGACTGCGTGAGACAGGAGCGCCCAACATGTTCAGGGCGCCACGGCGGGTGTATGCGCATTATTGGAGGAAGGCTTGGCCTGGACACTAACTCGTTGGAGTCCGGGGCTTTACGTGGGGAAACAGGGGGGGCTAATCAAAAGGTAACACGGGCGAGTCGGAAGCATGGCTCTCGCTCAGGAAACGTGATGTTGGACCATATTGGGCCAGATGCACCAAAGTGGACCCGGATATGTCTTCCAGTCGATGTAGACTTTGTCGACTTTCTCCATTTCCCCCTTCTCCCTGCACATGTTCAGCCTCTGCCACGACCAACACCACTAATGCTAATGAATCACCTTGTAGAAGAATCCATTCAGCGCCGTAAACGAGTACTCCACTTCGCTCATGTTGTATGGGAAAACTCCCGGTTTACTTGCCCGTTTATTCTTTACCCGGCTTTAGTTATCCGTGACTCTGGGGAGACGGTCGAGTAACACAAAAACGGGTCGAGGTAGTAGATGGGGTCTACCCTAGACGGCTATCTAGCCTTTCTGTAAGGCTACCGAGCAGGCGGAACATGGCACAAAGACAATGGTCCCACGTCAGCTTGGTGATCCGGTGTGACAGCCTCGTCCGGCAATCCACAGTGTCGGGATGCGCGTTGTATTTTGTGGGGAAGATGTGCAATGCTGTTCATACAAAGGAAGTACGCAATGGGCTTATGGATAGGCTACTGTATTGGTTATTATTTGTGATGTTGTCTACTTATTGCAGATTGAACGTGTAGTTGCATGAAGATGTGAACGAGGATCTCGTCCTTCACGTCAACGTTCTCGACTTCTCCACATCCACTAAGATGCACGCTATCGACATCATCCCTCGAGGCCCTGTAGCCGCTGAACTCCTGTTTTACCAACCACCAAAAGATGGCTCTGCCCCCTACGACTATGTCGGCAAAGCACCCGATGGCGACGTCCAGCAAAACTTTTCAGAAGCGCCAAAGACGGTCGAGATTGATGATATTCGTGGTAGGGAGGAAGGCTTCAATATCGACGCTGACGGTTTCCAGGCGATTTCAGACGACATACATGGCGACTCTCCCGTCGTTGATTTTCTTGACGAAGAGTCCATCAAGTCTAAATACTACGCAGAAGTCAAAGAGCTGATCCGCCAACAAATTCCTTGTGTGACCAAAGTCACAATCTTCGACCATACGATCCGCCGTTCTGCCCCAGGTGCCAAACGCGGCCCAGTCACTGCAGTGCATGTCGACCAAACTGCCCGTTCAGGACCATGGCGAGTTGAATTACACGACCATGATGACGCCCAAGAGTTGTTAAAAGGCCGCGTCAGAATCATCAACGTTTGGCGACCATTGAATGGCCCGGTGCGTGGCTTCCATCTGGCTATCGCCTCGCGGAAGACAATCGCCATCGACGATCTCGTCCCGGTCGAGCATCGCTACCCAGACCGTATCGGGGAGACTGCAGCCGTGCGCCACAATCCTAACCAGCAGTTTTACTACTGGAGCGGCATGGCCAACGACGAGCGGCTATTTATCAAGTGCTATGACAGCAATGATGGAGAGGGACCACAAGGTGTACCACACGCAGCATTTATCGACTCGAGGGCCACTGAAAAGGAGCGGTACCGGGAGAGCATCGAGGTGCGGACAATCGTTTACGGCGGGTGAGGCAAGGAGATATGTCGAGATGTGGGCATGTTGTTTTGGATAATATCGTGGGTGCTGCCAGGCAATCACAAGCTATATTTTTAAATACAGGATACAACGACAGATAGAGACTTATATTCGCTTATTTGGATACAGTTTGTAACAATGCCTTGTAGATTTCTATTTTTAAAACAAAAAAAGTACTGAAAGACGCTGTTCGGCGAGGGAGTCCTGCAGGAGACTACAGAAAAACTGCACACGACGGTCCCTTTGAACACCACCTAGAAGAAGGGATATAGATTAAAAGTACAGCTATCCATTGACGAGCAAAGAGTATGATTACAGGCAGATAATAAAATTATATCATAGTTTATCCCCTGATGTGGTCGTGAGCATCGTGTCCATGCAAAGCGGCATGACTCGAAGCAGTGTTGATCGGGCTTAGGCTGATGCTAATTAGTGGTGTGGCGGCAGTTGTTAGGCGCTGTTGGGGCGCTATCCCTCACTGCACTGCATCCCGGGAAGCCAGTTTGGGGCACCCCTTGGGGATGAAGAGTAGCCTATTTACTCGAAACAGAGCCTACGAGTCAGGGCCAAGCAATTCGACCAAGCTCCCCGCACAGCTTCTCTCTTCAACAGGTAACGATGTATTGGATCGTGACATCACGGGACGAGGTCTACTGATCCGTAAAGTCTGTATATATGGTGTGAGGCTGCTGACTGTTTCTAGTGGTCGTGCCTATTGTCCCTTACAGGAACACCGCTGATTACACCGATAACAACTGTCGCCATGTCTCCCACACCAACCAACATCGTTGCCTACCTGGCTCAGGTGCCAGACTGTGTCAAAATTGCCATTTTGCTGGAAGAGCTTGGGTGAGTGCAGTGCCTGAAACTATTGGAAGTGGATTGCTGCTTTTGTTTAGGGATATGCTGACATAAATCTTTTCATTGCCCCCTAACAGACTGGACTATGAAATGCGTCTGGTCGACGTGACAAAGGCAGAACAGAAGGAGCCCTGGTACCTTGAGATTAACCCCAACGGCCGTGTCCCCGCCTTGACCGACATTCTTCCTGACGGCAAGGAGCTGAAGCTGTTCGAATCGGGCAGTATCATGCAATACCTCGTCGACCGCTACGACAAGAACCACAAGCAAGTCACCTCTCGTGCATCACCCATTGTGCTCCTACTGACCTACCTCCCTAGTGTCTCTTACTCTGCCGGCACGCTTGAAAACTACCGCACAGCCAGCTGACTTTACTTCCAGACATCGGGCGTTGGCCCCATGATGGGCCAGGCCATGCACTTTACGCGCTTTGCCCCGACAACCATCGAGTACCCTCTTTACCGGTACCGCACGGAAGTCAACCGCCTCTTCCGCACACTCGACACAGCCCTCACTACGTCGACGTCAGGCTACCTTGTCGGTGACCGTTGCACGATTGCCGACCTTGCTCTCTGGCCTTGGATCGTGTCGGACTTCTGGGCTGGTGTCAGCGTCGATGCTTACCCCAACCTCAAGAAGTGGGAGCAGTTGATGATATCGCGCCCAGGCGTAAATAACGGTCGCCACAAGCCTGGACGGCACTTTATGAAGGAGCTCGCTCAAGATCCGGCGCTACAAAAGACTATCGAAAAGGCAGGCGGGGAATGGATCCGCGGACTGCAGGATGCCAATGCAAAGAAGGGAAACGTTACAATTGGGGCAGGTAGGCTTTGATTGAAAATTGGGATGAAATGCGATTTAAAGTCTACTTCGAGAAAATGGACATCATACCAAGAATATTACGCAATGATCCAGATACAGCGTACATACTAATCAAATATTACTACCAATTCGTCTCGTGATTTACGGATCAGCCCTCGGATATAAAGATGGTATTCAAAACGTGACGCTCATAGCCAAAGCTATTTATTCATCGCTCTCCATAGCAACTGGGCCCCCGGCATCGTCATGGAAGTTGGTCGGTTGTATGCCATTCGTCCCAAGTTGTGCAAACATCGGTCAGAATTATCGTTTAGGCTCGGGCGCTGTAAGAGATGGGAATAGCCGAAGCATGATAGAAGAAAATGTGGGTGACGTGTACTAAACGCAGAAGAAAGGTTGGAAACACGAGTTTCAAAGGGCCGTAGATTTAGTCAATGATGTTCACGACACTGGCGACGAACATGAAGTCAACGAATAGAGCCAGAAAGGCCTTAACGGGTTCACCACATCCAGGCCTTTGTATCTTGAAGTGATCACACTGATGGTTGCATCCATTCGATATTGCAAAGTCAGATATTTCTGGTCTAGCACCATCTGGAGTGCGGTTTGCTGAAGTCCTTGTCGAACAGATCAAGATATTCCATATCGTGTGTCTCCAGAGTCGATGCGCCTCCTAATGGTCATAGACCAAGGCGTCGAGGGCCAGACTCTTGCCATCGACAGAGTGATGCTTGTGGCTCATTCAGGACAGAGTATTTAGCCTGGACTTGCGTCCCACCATCGTTCACATTCGAATAACGGTGCGAAGGGTCGTGTTTAGGTTGGGGTAGGTCATAGATCTGTCGATGTGTCACTGTCGTCTTGTTGGTCATCGGCGAGTCTTGGTCATTGAGTATGTTTTGTCGTCGAGGATGTTTGATGGTTGGTAGTGCTGTCCAGCGGACGGGTCAATGGTAGGACGTCTGTGAGAAGATTCTGGGAAGCGCTGGTGGTGTTCGGGGCCTCCCCCAAGTCACCAACCCAGCGCGCCCACCATCTCTACCAAGCTCCGGGGTGGTCGAAAAACTGCTGATGTTCTGAATGTCGATTTGAGCTTGTTCGTTTGCTTTTTGAGTGAGATAGGTCGGGCGGTGTGCAGCACTTTTTATGTTTCATCCAGCGACTTCGAGGTACTCTCATCACACAGACACCAAGTCAAGAGAGCGAAAGATCCCCTTTCACATATCATCTTTGACGTGTACTCTCTCGATGAAATGTCGTGAACAACAACACAGTCCACCACCTCCTCTCCCCGCTTTGCACTGTGTAGTGAATCACTGATTTCGAGTGGATACCATTGGACCCACATCCCGCGATGTCCACACTCTCCATTGTAAACGAAAATAGGCGCGCAGACTATCGACAAAAGATACGCGCAAAGAGAATGCACATGGTTGTAGATAATCAACTGCCTTCAATCCTACGTGTGCATAGATCATAGCCTCACTTTCTACGTTGTTGTGACCTAGGCCTCCAATGCGGTGCCTTGCAGCCTTGCCGCCTTACCGCATCATGCATGATCCTGCACGATCCTTCGCTCGATGCGTGTCAGCGTAGTCAGCCTTCTTGACATCAGCGGTGAGAGACTTGCATAAAAGGGATTGATTTCTCCGTTTTACTTTGAGCCTCATTTTTGACGTCTGAACAAATCGAGCCACCGCCGGCGAATCACGACTCTTCGAGTACAGCTCACGATCTACCATCGACGACATGTCACGACTTCGGCTCCCAGCACAGATGCGTGCATCGCGTTGTACCACGTCTTCTATTAAGCGCACATGTTCTGCCTCTACTGCGTCACAGTCATTATATACGCAATGCAGACAACGTGCCGTCAATGTCGGAGCTGAACATGCGCCTTTGTTGACACAGCCCCAACAAAGGTCTTTGTGGACTCGGCAAAACAGGGTTCGACACCTCACCGGTCCACAATTGACAATGTTCACGCAGTCTCAGTCAACTTCCACTTTTACTGCAACAAGTCATGATCGCGCACTCTACAGCACGACTTCCGAGCCCGCACCAGAGGCAGAGCCCGTCAAGGTCGAAGGCGAAGAAAACAGCAAGCGCTATGAGCCAGGCGGCTACCATCCAGTGCGAATCGGTGACACGTTTTGTGACGGTAAATACAATATTTTGCGCAAGATGGGTCACAGCCTGCATTCGACCGTTTGGCTGGCCGACAACACAAAGTATACCACCCCGTTCCCTGCGTCATAATGTTTAGGTAGCTAACCCCTTCACAGAGCAAACGAACGCGTTGCCATCAAGATTCTGACGGCCGACATGTATGACGGAAAGAAGGACACGTTCGAGCTCGCAATTATGAGCCACATTCGTGACAAAGCGGCGCACACCCAAAATGTAGACAGCGAACGCATCGTCGGCCTGCTCGACAACTTTGTTCATGACGGCCCCAACGGTCGGCACGTCTGCCTCGTCTTTCCGGCCCTGGGACCTGACTTGACATTTGTCGCTGCCATCCATGAATACCGCCGTCTGCCAGTAGCCACCGTCAGGAGAATTGCCAAAGACATGATCAAGGCACTTGCGTTTCTGCACGACGAATGCGGCGTCATTCATACGGGTACGTTAGTGGGGAAGAGACTGCATCCTGTCACAACCTGTATTTTAGGGCATTTTCAGTAGCCACTTAGGGCCCTTTCGGGACCTGTTTTCTTTCAGGGGCTCAACAAATTACCCAAAAGGGTTAGAACCGTTTTCACTAACACGACGTCACAGATATAAAACCGTCCAACATTCTCATCGAGACGGCCGGCATGACGTGCCTCTTTCGCGACTTGACGCCGCACGATCTGCGCCAAGACGTGGCCGAGACCGCTCTGCCTCCGCCCAAGGACTACTACATGAACCTAGCGCTGATGCTGTCCTCGCCTGAAGACATTACGGGGCCTTCGTCGTTTCGTCTTGCTGATTTTGGAACAGGTAGGTGGCTCTTTCCCCCCCTTACCAAAGTACATTACTAATCTTGAACAGCCTCTTGGACGGGCAACCACTTGTCTGAATGGATCCAGCCAGAAAAGCTGCGGTCGCCGGAAGTCATTTTGGGTGCGCCGTGGGACGTTAAAGTCGACATCTGGAACCTCGGCGCGCTTCTCTTTGAGCTGTCAACTGACAAACTGCTCTTTGACGGCAAGGCCACATTTCGCTCGCCGTACTCGTCCGAGGCTCACCTAGCTCAGATTCAGATGCTCCTTGGGCCCATCCCAGAGTCATTGTTAAGTCGTGCCTCGCCTGAGGCTCGCGAGCGCTTCTTGAACGAGGATGGCACGTTAAAGCACACCGTTGACTACGAGTCCCACTCACTCGCTCACGAAGTCGGCACATGTGCCAACTGTGGCAAGGCTTCTCACGACGAAGATGCAGTCATGTTTGTGGACATGCTAGAGAGGATGCTCAAGTTGGAGCCCAATGAACGGCCCAGTGCACGAGAGCTGCTGGACTGCGCGTGGGTAAACAGTGAAGATTGATGGTACTGAGTTGTGCTTTTATTTTTCTATCTCACTCTCGCTACTCTTTCTTCTCACATCTAACCCATCCCATCCCAATTTTGTACCATAGCTTAATGCCTTCTGTCAGCAATATGCTTAATTAGCAACATCTGCTTTCGTCCTTTAAATCTGCGCAAGTCCACCATCCACGGCCACCTCGCTTGCCGTCATGAAGCTGCTGTCGTCCGAGGCTAAAAAGGCCGCCACGGCTCCAATCTCGACGGTCTCGGCCATGCGCCGCAGCGGGTTCTGGTCGGCAAACACCTTTTGGCCTTCTTCGCCGAGAGCGGCCTTGGCCAGCTCGGTAGCCGTGGGACCGGGCGACAGTACATTCACTCTGACACCCGTACCGACCAAGTCCTCCGCCCAGGTGCGGGCAAAGTTGCGCACGGCGGCCTTGCTGGCGGCGTACAAACTAAAGCCCGGTGAGCCGGTGGTGCCAGCACTGGAGCCCGTCAAGATGATGGAGCCGCCCTTGCCCATGAGAGGCAGGGCCTTCTGAACAGTAAAGAGAGTGCCCTTGATGTTGGTCTCGTAGGCCTCGTCGCAGTGCTCGACAGTAATCGCGCCCAGCTTGAGCGGTCCGCCCGTGCCGGCGTTGGCCATGACAATGTCGAGGCTGCCGCGCTCTTTTTTGATGGTCTCATAAAGACGGTCGAGGTCGTCGAGATTCGAGACGGAACCCTGGACAGCACGAGCCTGAGAGCCAAGAGTAGCAAGAGCCTTGTCCAGAGCATCCTGGCGGCGGCTAAAAATGTAGACAAAGGCGCCCTCGTCGACAAAGCGTTGGGCCGCAGCGAGGCCAATGCCAGTGGCACCACCCGTGACGACGGCAATCTTTCCAGTGAGGCGGGACATGATGACAATGTTGGACAATAAATGAAGGAGTTTTGAACGATGTTTGGTTCTGTGTAAGTGTAGAAGATGCTGTTGATGATGATCTGGTTGAGAGTTTACCTTCAAAGAAGCACTTCCATCAATGTCTTAAGTACTTGTCTGTCTCGGACGATTCGTCCTTTCGTCCTTTGGCCACGCACAGTGCTTCTCGTTTCCACCGCCGTGCTCTTCATGGAAGAGAGACATCCTACCACTGAGAGATCTTGATATCCTGTCGGCTGTGATGACCTAATGCGTTCTCGATATGTCGTACGTCCGCCAATGTACTGTCTCGGGGCTAATTTTATTAGAAGACTCATTAAAAATCGCCAGCAAAACAACCACCAACACTACAAAACATGCAAACGAAGCACAAAGCAAACACAGTTCCACCCATTCTCCATTTTGAACGGGTATAAGTGCGGACGAGTGCGGACGACCCGGCAGTCTGGGCGGTTGTGAGACGGGTGTTTTGGGTGTTGGCTTGTCGCTTGTCCGGCGTTTGTTTGGTCCTCCGCCGATCTAGCGGCGGAGCGATCCGCCACGCAACAATAGCCGCACATCCTTACGACGCCCACAATGCGCCACCCACTTCAACTACCGTCTGTTATTGTCACTTTTTATGGCAATTAAAGTTATTGTTTGCCTTGTCATCTCCACTGACCAATGAAAGGACTATTCCTGGCAGTTCACAGGCAGTCTACGTTTTGTCCGCGAAACGGCCGAGCGTACGGCAAAATATCTACACGGCAATTGTCTGTTTATTGCACACAAGAATGACGTCGATATTTAATAATAATCATTCATCTGTCTTATCTCCTCAGTCTAGCTGATCTACTACTATCTAAAAAATAAAATGGAAATATCTCCACAAACTCTCTCCATATCTTGTTTCCGTCGAGGCTATTTATGCCGCCGCCTTCACCTCTGGCTTTGTCAACAGCTCGACCAGCTCCCGCCATGCCTTTGCAATGTCTTCTTGCCGATCCTCCCATGTTGTCGACGCGCCGGCCGGTGGCAGACCCAGTTCCTGGCCCTTGGAGACGGCGTTGAACACGTCCTTGGTCGGGTACGTCAGATTGACCGTCTCCTTGAGGGCGGGCATCTTGAGGCCGCCGCCCAGGACTAGCTGCAAAGCAGCAGCGGCGTGCACACCGCCGTGGCCACCATAGGTCACCACCATGAACGGCTTGCCCTTCCACTCATTGTACAGATAGTCAATGGCGTTCTTGAGACCGGCCGGGATGCCCCAGTTGTGCTGCGCGGTGACAATAACGAAAGCGTCCAGCCCAGAAATCTGGCGGGACCACGCGCGAGTGTGCTCGTGGGTGTAGCCACTGGAATCGGTAATGTGAGCCGGGATGCCGGGCTCGTCAAACATGGGCAAGGCGAGAGCGCCCAGATCAATCGTCTCAAACTCGAGAGACACGCCCTCGGGCGCAGGTGTCGTCGTCAAGTCAGTCTCGATAATGTTGCGGATCCAGGCTGTGATCTGAGGACCTGAACGAACGACACGTGTCGAGCCGGAAATGACGCCGACGCGGAGGGTTTTGGCGGCCATGTTGCTGGACGAGGCTGAGAAAAGACAAGAGTGAGACTGGTGTCGGCCAACGGCGTGCAATACAGTCGATGTGTGCGAGACAGCGGATGTGACCGTGAGTGGTGAGATGGAGCGGGTGTAACTTTGCGAATGAGAGTGAGAATGAGACGAAAGCTGGAAGCGGGGTTGAGCAAGTGAGGAAATGAGACGAGTGGGTGAGCTTAAGAAAAGGTTTGTAGTTGTTCTGTTTCTCAAAAAAAAAAACAGACTCATGACGCTTCTATATATGCCGTCAAAACGATGCCCTTTGAACGGTGATACGAACGGTGTTAAGAACGGCAACTTGAGATTGTTTGAATTGTGAAGAAACTCTCCGGAAAGCACCGTCAACTTCTGCCAAGCCGCGACAGGCTGTTGAGAGAAAGCTTATTCTGAGGACTGCTGCAGCCTGGCGGCTTTTACACGACAGCGCCGGTTGGGGCCCCTAACAAGACCGCTACAGCTGTCAGAATTACCTACTCCAGAGAACGTCGACCGGTGTCAGCCCAATCCAGCCGTCAGTCGGCCGAAGCCCAGATACCCTAATCCCCGTAAAGTCCAGCGGGGTCCAGCAAGGTTCAACGAATTTGGTGAAGCCAGTCACCAAGAGTCTCGAGAACACCAAACGCTCAAACGGGCAATTTGATCGGACTTTTAACGAGTCGCTAAAGTCCGGCCCTCTATCAACAGGCTGCCATGATCATCTCCATCGTCAACATCGTTGAAAACACCGTTAGGCAGCAGTTTGTTAACTTCACTTTAGACCTTAAAACTTGAAATTTCAGAATGACTATTGTAAATGACTCTTTCTTAACACATTTTGAAAAAACCGAACATATTGAGTCATCTTGAATGAACATCACGAACAACTCGCCGCCATACATTCCGGCACAAGCATCACTCCGTCTGACATTGATTATGATTCGAGCTATACTCCATTCAACTTCTTCGCCACATCACCATATCTGCCTGCTACGCAACCGTCTCTATGAGTGGCCCTGGATGGCCACCGGCTTGTAGGGCTCCTCGAGATACTTTTCCTCCTCCTCGGTCAGCTCCTTGCCCTGCAACTGCGTCGCCTCGTCAAGCCGGGCGATGCTGCTGAGGCCGACAATCGGGCTCGACACCCGCTTGTTAATCCACGCCAGCGCCACCTGCGACATGGTCCAGCCGCGTTTCTCGGCCAATTCCTGGACGCGCCCAATGATGGCCTTGTCGGCCTCACTCAGAACATCCCGGTTGGCTGCTTTGGCGACATTGGCCTCGCCGCTGGAGCGAGTTGTTTGGCCGGCTTTTTCGAGCGGACGGGCCAAGTGGCCCCGAGCAATGGGCGCCCACGGAATCAGGCCGACACCCGTCTCGTTGCAAAACTTTATCATCTCCCGCTCTTCCTCGCGGTACAGCAGGCTATAGTGGTTCTGCATGGACACAAACTTGGTCCACCCGTGGTTTTCGGCAATGTGCTGCAGCCCCGCAAACTGGTACGTCCACATGGAGGAGGCGCCGATGTAGCGCACTTTGCCGCTCTTGACCAAATCGTGGAGGGCTTCCATAGTCTCCTCGCCGGGTGTGTTGGGATCGAACCGGTGGATCTGGAGGAGGTCGATATAATTTGTTTCGAGCCGCTGCAGGGACGCCTCGACCTGTGCAAAGATGGCCGCCCGCGACAGCCCGCTCTGGTTGACATAGTCTTTGCTCTTCTTGATGGCGTCGCCGTGGAAGACGGTGCGCAGCTCGACGTCTTCGGCGACGGTACCGTGCAGCTTGGTGAAAATCAAGACCTTGTGGCGCGGAATGTTGTACTCCTTCAGAGCCTTGGCAAAGACACGCTCCGACTCGCCATTTGAATAGACATTAGCCGTGTCCCACGTGTTGAGGCCGCGGTCATAGGCTGCCTTCAGAATCGGCAGGGCCTCGTCGGCACCGAGCACCCACGGCGCCCATTTGGGCGTGCCAAACGACATGGCGCCGATAATCGGCACCGACACGCGCAGGCCGCTCTTTCCGAGGCGCTAGATGATGGAGGTGAGTATTCATCTCAATGCACTGTTGACTATTGTCGACGTCGACGACTCACCTTGTAGTCGACCTTGGTGGCCTCGACCGAGGCGGTCAGATTGTCAACGGCGGTCGACATTGTTGCACTTGGTTAGGTTGATTGGTAGGTGTGTTAGTAAGAAGTTCGCTGTCGATATGAGATGACACTAGTTAGAGATCAAGATTGACGGAAGGATACGAAATCCAAAAATATCACGAATAAGAACATATCCAACTCATCCAAAGAGGGGAAGCTACAGCTACTTTATATGGTCGCGACACTGCATTTGTCATCCGGAGGTAACGACATTAACGGCATGGGGACAACGGCAGACATTGGCCATAATGTGCACTCAATTTTACGTGGTGGCTTTACTTGTCTCTTTTCTTGCTTCATTGTGTTGCACCCCCACTGCGCAGGAACATGCAAGCCGGTGTGGGGCTATCCAAACACCATGCCATGGATGTTTGTGTTGGTGTGGTGTGTGTTGTTGGCGGTGGTGTTGGTCGAAGTGGTGGTCAAGCTCGGCTAGTTGGCGTGCCGTTTCGGAAGCATCTCGCGGAAAACACTTGTCACGTCAATTAAGCTAAATAAAGGCAAGTGCCGCAGGAGCGCTGGTCAACCCTAGACCACGGAAACAATGCGCGCCAAGAGCGGGGAGAGGCGGGCGGCACCCATCCGCGCAGACAATCCACGCAGAAATTGGTTGACCGACGACGAGCATCGCAGAAAGTAGTTATCTACATCGTTGTGCTGAGGTCAGAGCGCAAAAAGCTGAACTAACAAAGTACATCAACACGAGAATGGGTCCAGCACCATAAGCTACACGCAGTTTACATGGGAGTTAAGCTTAAACACCGAAGGTCGAGGGTTGTGCCAAGTGTAGCTGTGGTGAAATACTTATCGAGAAGATAAACATGGCAAATACGAACTCTACAATCTCGGATTGTGAGATAAGAGAATGAAGAAGAGATCATTACCCAGGAACGATAACGGTAAGACTTGCTAATGGGAACTGTATTGCATCTTTTGTGAAACGAAGTACCGTGGGCAACGACGAACATAAGGATGAATAACAGCAGCATTACTTGATCTTCTATTACTATTGCACGACTTGTGAGTTATAAAGCAATATAAATATCGACGCACGAGACCAATATGCCGTTATGTTAAGAAAACACGACTGCCGACAACGGACCTATTTTGCAACTCTGGAGGAGGCTTGAGGATGAAGAAAGTCAGATATCGGATGGGAATATGAGCTATTACTAAAATAATTCAGAGAATGTTCTTCAATTTGTATCATTGTAGACCCTGATTTATGCACGTGTCGGTTTTTCTCACTGAAGTAGAAGTATAAAAGTAGTACACGATTGAAAGAATCATTTCCTTCCCAAAAGTTAATAAAATAAAAAAGTAAATAAGAACAAAACATTTCAACCACTGGTGGTAGTCTTTACTTTAGAAGACACAGATGTAACACATAAGTATCTTCATGTTAATAAAAATATTTGAAATGTTTCTATGATTGTAGAATGTGAATTGACGATGAGTTGATTATCGTCGTCGTGAGATAGTTGCAACCCTCTGTGCTGACATAATAAATGCAGATAAGCGATTTCGATTGCCACCCAAGACTTGGGCAGGGGCAGGCGCTAAAAGCTCGCCGTATCTTATCGCACTGTTGCTGCCTTTCATCATTGCCATCGCCAACTTTTTCTGTCAACAAGACATCGTCACCACGCGACGACTCCTCTACCTCACGCACACGACAATGGACCCGGGTCGCGCAGCAATGATCGCCGGCGGCGGCAACGGCGGCCGCCGACGGTCCCCCGAACGACGCGACCCGACGGGGCCCCGACGCGACAACCGCAACCGCATCTCGAAGCCGTACTCTCCAAACCCTCACTCGGGGTCGTCCTCAAGGCAGCACAACGATCCCCGCTCCCGGCCAAATCCACGACAGAACGACCGAAAAGACGAAAAGTACATGACGGAAGAGCAACTCTCCGAACGTTTCGTCGCACAAGAAGACTCGTTTGTCCTGAAGCAATCGAAAAGCAAAGCCGACATTCGCGTCCGTGAGCGGCGGGCCAAGCCGATTGACCTGCTGGCATTCAACCTGCGCTTTGTCGACGAGGACCACGACACGTTCGAGGACAAGGACACGGATGCGGATATCGAGTTCCCGCTGCCGGAAGCAGTGATTGCGTCCGCCGACGACGCCGCCCTCAAGGAACTGGAAGAAGACATCAAGTCGTTCCGCACACTGGAAAAGCGGAGGGCGAACCGGCGGTACTGGCAGGCGGTTCTGGTGCTGGTACGGGCGGCGCGGGACGAGCGACGAGAACGGCGGCATGGCGGACAACAACAGCAGCAGCAGGCGTCGGAAGTGGTGCTGACAGACGTCGACAAGATCCTGCACACCAAGACGCTGACACAACTGGAAGAGATGGAAAAGAAGATTGAGGCCAAGCTGCGGTCGGACGAGACTTTGGAGACGGACCACTGGGAGCAGATGCTGAAGCGGCTGCACGTATGGAAGGCGAAAGCAGAGCTGGCGGTCGTCAACGAGGCGTCGCGGGCGAAGCGGCTACAGCTGCGGAAAGAGGCGGCGGCGACCAGAAAGGCGGGGGGTGCTGACGGCGAAGATGGTGACGACGTCAATGACGGGCAGGATGAGGAGGAGCCGTCCACGTCACTCACAAAAACAACGGCCGCCTTTACCGGGGACGCCCCACCGCCCGGGACAGAACGTTTCGCGGCCGTTCCCAACGAAGACTTCTCGCAGGCGACAAAAGCACTGTACGAGCGCGAAGTGGCGCGCGGCGTCAGCGAGAATGAAGAGATTTTCGCCGCCGAAGAGGTCGTCCAGACGGCCAGCGCCCCCAAATGGAGCGACAAGTACCGGCCACGCAAGCCGCGGTACTTCAACCGCGTGCAAATGGGTTACGAGTGGAACAAGTACAACCAGACACACTACGATCATGACAACCCGCCGCCCAAAGTGGTGCAGGGCTACAAGTTTAACGTTTTCTATCCGGAGCTGATCGACAAGACCAAGGCGCCGACGTACCACATTACGCGCGAGGGCGGACGGCGAAAGGGCGAGTCGTTTGCGCCGGCGGGCGAGGAGGATACATGTCTGATCCGGTTCTCGGCGGGTCCCCCCTACGAGGACATTGCGTTTCGGATTGTGGACCGGGAGTGGGACTACAGCGCGAAGCGGGAGCGGGGGTTCAAGAGTGTGTTTGAAAAGGGCATCTTGCAGCTGCACTTTCAGTTCAAGAAGATTTACTACAGGAAGTAGGTCGGATGCCTTGCTGCCACATGTGTTGTTTATATGTACTTTTTATTGGTCATCAGCATTCTATGTTATCTAGCATAATACAGCGTTTTCGTTTTCGTTTTGGCTTTCGTCTCTATTTCGTTGCAGCCTCCTCCGCGTCGAGAGTCACCCATGGCGGACTGCCCAGCTGTTTGGTCATGTTGACAATCGGGAGGAAGAAGCCGTCGGGCGCGTCCGGGCCTTTCTGGGCCAGCTCTGTGACGAAAGACCAGTCCTTCCAGTACCAGCCAGAACATTTTGTGGGTTCGAGGTTCTAAGAAGTTAGTGGTGTTCATTTTGATAGAGTGGAGGGAACATACTTCTGGCTCCTTCGAGTCATCATCCCGTAGACACAGTACACAAAACGTAATGTAGTGCTTGTTGTCGGCTGTAAACACATCGTTGGTCACGGACAGGATACCCAGCGGCGTCACAGCGAGTCCTGTCTCTTCCAGCGTCTCGCGCTGTGCGCACGCCAGGACATCTTCGCCAAACTCGAGATGGCCGCCGGGAAACTGCCACTTGCCGGCGCCGTGGGCACCTAAGCGGCGGCCGACGACAAACTGGCCATCCCGGTTCTTGACGATGGCGGCGACGCCGACACGGGGGTGGGGAGGGGGACTCTTGGACATGTTGACGATAGTGAATGAAATAATATGAATGTGCGAAAGTGTAGTGTTGTGTTGTTGAAGTTGTTGAAGTTGTTGAAGTTGTTGAAGTTGTTGAAGTTGTTGAAGTTGTTGAAGTTGTTGAAGTTGTTGAAGTTGTTGAAGTTGTTGAAGTTGTTGAAGTTGTTGAAGTTGTTGAAGTTGTTGAAGTTGTTGAAGTTGTTGAAGTTGTTGAAGTTGTTGAAGTTGTTGAAGTTGTTGAAGTTGTTGAAGTTGTTGAAGTTGTTGAAGTTGTTGAAGTTGTTGAAGTTGTTGAAGTTGTTGAAGTTGTTGAAGGACGTTGTGAGAGATGACTCTTAGCCCCTCCACTGCTATCGGCGCTGAAGATGCGCTGTGGGGCGTGGACCAGCTGGAGCAGACACCGAGATAAGCGCTGTCGACTAACACCGTAAACAGATGCAGTCTGCAGTCTGCAGTCATCTCGTATTGGATAAGTTGAGATGTAACTCTGTTCCCATGTTCCTTTTAAGTTTACAATTTTTATTGATTTATAAAGCTGTTGTACTTTCTCTCCTTTTTCGTGTTTCCTTTTCTCGTATGTGAAACTTTGCCCGGGCACCCGTCAGCATGGCCAGAAAGTAGTACTTAATATCCTCTTCCTCTGGCATCGTCGCATCAACGTCAAAGTCTCTGACCAAAGCCACCACCGCGTTGTACACGACCAGCTCGGCCAGGTACCGTCCGGGACACGTGCGCGCACCGCCGCCCCAGGTCAAGTTTATGCGCTCCATCAGACGGCGCTGCAGGGGGTCCTGCCCTTCTTCTTTGTCTTCGAGCCACCGCTCAGGCCGGAACTCGTTGGCATCTGGCCCAAAGATGTCGCGGTTGCGATGCAGAGCGGGCGGACTGCAACCAACAATCGTGCCTGGGGGCAATTTGTGGCCGTGCAGCTCGACAGGCGGACCCTCTGGCACTACTCGCGACAGGGACATGCCAATCGCTGGGTGCAGACGCTGGGCTTCTTTGATGCTGGCGGCGGTAAAGGGTGTTTTGGCCATGGCGTCGCGGGCCGAGGAAACACTCTTGTCGTTTCCTTTGAGGGCGCGCACCTCTTCTGCTACTCTTCGGAACACTTCGGGGTGCGACCCGATCATGGCCATGGCCGCCGTCAGGGCGGAACACATGGTCTCGTGGCCCGCGCCGAAATTGGTAATGGCCATGCGGCGCAAGTAGAGTTCATTAAAGTCGGGCTTGGCGCGGTGCAGGTCAATCAAGTCGGAGATCAAGTCGCGGTTGGCCGCCACTTTCAACGGTTTAGATGTTTTGCCCGACGTCTTCTCAGCTGCCGCCTCCCTTACCTCCCTCTCGGCAAGCAGTCTCTTGGCCTTCCGGACTCTCGCCGCCACCCGCTGCCCCAGCCCGAGAAAAAAGTTGCGAAAGCCCGCTCGCGTCTCGTACCCCAGCCGCCAGACCGTCGTAAACGGCCGAATCACCCACCCCCGTCCACCACAAAGAAACTCGGCCACGACCAGTCCGGGAAACAGCCCGAACACACTCTTGCGCCGCCAATTAAAGTAGCTGGCACTGCTGGAGCCAAAGTCAGTGTGGTTCTCCAAAAACTTGGGCGACCAGCCTAGCACGACAGCGCCCAGACACTCGACGACGACAATATGCATCCACTCTTTGAGGTCGACCTCGGCGCCGTTGAGCGTCTTCAACTCTGCCACAGCTTTGTCGAGGACGGCGTCCACTTGGTTGCCAAACTTGGCGACATTGCTCTCATGATAGACGGGGCCAATGAGTCGTCGCTGCTGCCGGTACCGCTTCATATCTCGTTCAGACAAGAGGTCGAGCGTGTCGGGAAAGTCCAGTGTGAATGGCTTCCTCCAGTCCATTTCGGGGTGGAACAGGACGGTGGATACTGGCAATCAGCGGTGTTCATTTCAATGTAGGCTGCGAGTACTTACAGTAAAAATCCGACTTGTCAAAGCCATGACTGGGGTCTGTCTTGTCAGTGAGATGGCAACAACTGAATACCTATGGACTGGGAACTGACTGTAAATCATTTTGAACGCTTCCTGTGAGTCAAACCACACCTCGTTCGGCCCTACTCGCACAGCCGGTCCATACTTCTTGTGCAGCGTCGTCGCCAGCTGCAGCAGCCGGCCGTTGCGCACCTGAAGGCCGTACCACAGTCGAGAAACAGCGGCCAAGCGCGGGCCGGGAACACTGGCCAAAGCGCCCGTCACCAGGCGGTGCATCAGCCGACTGAGGAAAAGGATCAAGATGCTCAGCAGAAGAGCAGCGAGCATCGTTGGACAGCCCAAACTGGGTTGGTGTGTTGTCGTCGTCGTCGTCGATGCTGGGATGCTGGTGTAAGGTGAAGATTTTGGGCGTCGCGATATGCAACTAAACGTGACAAATGCACAGTAATCAGTACAGTGCTAGGACGGCAGTATTTGTACTGGTTGTGGGTCCACCGCCCTGGAGCTTAGCTCCAACAGCTATCGCGACTCTCCAACAGCGACACCACCAAACCACGTCAATTGCATACCATCGTCCCCAACACCTCGACAACACCCATGGCCGACACGTAGCGGCGCACGCCATGGTCTCGAGGCCGTTGAACTACCTCGACATTCCTTTCTCCCGCGCACGCTTCCCCGCCCGCCATGCGCAAGCTCCTCAGCAAGCCGGCGGGCCTGTCGCAACATCATCACGACGGCACGTCGACGACACACGATGAGGATCGGGCGCACAACGGTCATCATTCACAGCACGCCCATCTTTCTGACCGCCCCTCGACATCACCTGTCCCTCTGCTGTACCGCCCCAGCGGACCCCAAGAAGTTGCGTTCCAGGTCGGCGTCCCGATCGCGGCGCTCGACAAATCGCCCGACGGCCGTGCAGCTGTACTCGCAGGCCGCCATGTTCTAAAGACGGTGCGCGTCGAGCGCGGCGACAACATCGACAGCCATGTCTCTATTAGGGAATCATTTGACTTGCGTGCCCTCATTACGGCTCAGGCATCGCCACGAGTCAACTCGACGGCCTCGATTGCCGAGCAGCTGTCGATCCGTGATGTCAAATGGGGGACAGGGAGAAACGATACACACATCTTTACAGCTTGTTTGAGGGGAAAGATCTTTCAGTACGACTTGTCGCATCTCGGCGGCAACAATACATCCAACGCGACATCCAACATTTCCTTTATCCAAACCCAAGAAGACTCGCGCCAAATCAACGCGCTCGATATCAACCCTTACAAAGACGCTTACCTGCTGTCGGGCAGCCAGGACGGCATGGTCCGCTGTTTCGACACACGCACCCTCGTCGCTTCACGGCTGGGACCGACGTTCCGTCCCATGCAGGCCTTCAAATGCAATGCCGACGTGCGCGCCGTGCAGTGGTCGCCCAAACAGGGGTTTTACTTTGCCTGCTGCACCGAGCAGGGCGCCGTCATGAAGTGGGACATTCGCAAGCCCAGTGCGCCTGTCCTCCGCATTACGGCGCACGAAAAGGCCTGCTCGTCGCTCTCGTGGCACCCCGACGGCGAGCATTTGCTGAGTGGCGGCGTCGACAAGACCTGCCACGTCTGGGACTTCTCGAAAACCGCCGACAAGCGCCAGAAGCCGAAATGGACACTGCACACACCCGCGTCCGTGGCCGCCGTCGCCTGGCGGCCAGGGCAATGGTCCGCCACCTGCCAGGGACTAAGAGCGGCACAAGTGGCCGTCTCCTACGACGTCAGCGGTCCCAAGCGGCCGGGTATCAATGCCGCCCACGTGTGGGACCTCGCCCGGCCCACCATCCCTTACAAGACGGTTGAGCGCTTTGAGTGTTCGCCGTCGGCGCTGCTGTGGAAAGACCAAGAGTTTCTGTGGACGGCCGGCGAGGACGGCCTGTTCTGTCAGAGTGACATGGCCTTTGCGCCGCGCGTGATTGACCGGACGGCCGTCTCGACGCTGGCGTTCTCGTCGACGGGGGATGTCCTGACATTTCTGGACGAACGGCCACCGCCGCCACGTCCGCGCGTGCTGGCATCCGTCCATAAAGACCTGCCGTCAGCCACAGCGGCAGCGGCGGCGGCAGCTGCAGTCTCGTCTTCGTATGGATCCGACCCGACGACACCCGCGCCAGCACTGAGTATCAACCAAAGCGACTCGGAAGACGATGTCGTGCGAGGGTTCCTTATGCCACGGCGACGCAATCTGGGGAGGAAACGGCGGGCCAGCTCGGTCCACCATCTCAGCTCGACGCCACCCTCTTCAGGTCACCCCGGCTCGGCCAACAGCAACAACAGCAGCGGGAGCAATACCAACCGAGACAGCAACAACAGAGAGAGCAACAACAACAGCAGCAATACGAGTGTGAACACCAACGGCAACCTGACCGTCTCCCTTGAAGACTCCTTGCGAGCCACCGGCGCCTTCCGCCCACAACAAATCATGGCCATTGGGCACATCCCCTCGGCCGCTCGGAAAGACACTTATGGTTATTTGGCCAAGATTTACTTGGAGACGCTGGAAAAGCGGTTGCCCGCCTACATGCGTCACGGCGCTGTCGTTCCTCTCCCTGATCGCGTCACCTCCATTCTCGACACGTACGCCCGCGCCGCCGAGAATGTCAGCCAGTTCCGGCTCGCCCAGGTCTGGCGCATCCTCGCGTTCGCCATGGATCTGTTGTTCCGCAACCGCGCACAGTACCATAAAGAGAGGCGACTAGAGGGTGCGACCTATCCGTCCGACACTCATCACCATCAAAATGGAGCGAACGGTACCAGCAACACTACTGGCAGCAAGATTCGAGGTGAACGACTACCCTCGAGCGACCCGTCGGGCAGCACTTTGGAGTCCGTCTCCAGCGACGGCCACGGTAACTCTACACTTGTCCCAAGCACCAGCAACAGCCGCACGCTGCCTGTGCGCTCACTCCTGGCTGAAGAGATTGAGAGCACGTCAAACATGCCCACCCCGCTGGCACGGCCTGTATCAGGGCTGGCCTATCTAGGGGAACACTACCAGGGGGGCGCAGACTACAAATCGACAGCAGCAGCTGCTGGCGGCAGCAGCTTTGACAGTGCGAGTGGTGGCGGCCTCCCCTCTGACATTGAGTCCTTTAACCTCCCGCCTGCCCGGTACCAGGACTACCTCGCCAGCCAGCCCCGCCGCCGCCATCTCGATTCGATGCCCATTTCCGAAATGAGCGAGACGCCCCACCTGTCCAGTGTCGAGGGCTATGATTTCTACGATACCGAAGCCATGGCGAGCGCGATTGATGTGCCGGGACGACCAGCGTCGACCACCCGCCCTCCTCGTCCAACACGTACCGACTCTCAACAAGAAGACCGCTCCCCTGTGAGAGCCCCCGACTTTCACCGCCAGGACTCGACCGACAGTGCCGGCGGACGCATCTTTGAAATCTCCCAAGCGTCCGTCGGTCATGCCCTCGACGACAGTGAATTGATGGGTGCCGGTGGAAGCAGTCTGACGACGACGACGACCAACACGTCGGAAGCGCGCGGACGTGGTCGTGACAGCATCTCTCTCGCCGACGACTCGCTCAGTCAAAGTCGGTCGCGCGGTCGGCAGCCCGAGAAGCCTGGCCGCAAAGATACACTGGCGTCGTCGGTTGGTTCGTCGTCCCGCCTCCTTCGGCTCAACCGAGCCCTACTCAGTATGGAGTTTGGCGCAAGCGGGTCGAACCCGACACTGTCGACACCCGGTGTCACCAGAGATACATACTACAGAACCAACTCGCAGGATACCGAGAGCAGCAGCAACTCTTTCTCGGGGCAGCCTGGCAATGGTGCCTCCACTTCGAAACAGCCCACCAACTCGTTTACCAACAAGAGACCGACGCTGCGGAGAAGTGCTTCGTCTAGGCAGGATACCCTGAGTGTCGCCACGTCCGAGTTTTTGCCCACGGCGAAGGGTGAGGAGGACGATAAGGACGACAACGAGACTGAGGACACCTCAGATAGGCTGACCGACAGGGACTACCTCCCCTGGCCGCACGACCCGCCGTTCCCCTTCCCGACCAAGGATGGCAAAGCCGCCGGGTTCGACCGCAATGCTGCCCTCAATCCCTACGTCATTGTCGAGCGCGCGCTCTCGTTTGAAGTGCGGACGTCGCCACTGCACGCGTCCGCCATGGTCTTGCTGCTGCAACCACTCATGCCGGACGACGTCGTCGATCCGCTGCAGGCGCGCGCCATTCTACGGCAGCACCATTCCCGACTCATGGGCATGAAGCTGTTTTTGGAGGCGGCTTTGTTGCGCAACCTATGCATTCCAGGCTGGCCGTCAACGCGCGGCAACAATGTCGAGCTCTCAAAATGGGGCAGCAACGCCAACTTTACGTCGATTGTCGCCCCCGCGCAAAAGAATGTCTCGGCTTCGTACATTTGCGTCACCTGCAAGAAACCCCGCGAGATTGAGAACCACAACAGTCCGGGCAGTGGTAGTAACTCTGAGTCGCTGTGGCGGTGTGACCGCTGCAAGAGTGTGATGGCGCCATGTGCCGTGTGTGGGCACAGAGACATCGCCGAGGGGGATACGAACAGTAACGAGAGTCTGTTATCCACCTGGTGGTACTGCGTCGGCTGCAGCCATGGCGGACACTTGTCGTGTCTGGAAGGGTGGCACTCTCAAGAAGAGGGGGCAGGATCTCCCAAGATTGGTTCTTTTGGCAGCTTCGCCGCGGACGCGGCGCTGCACATCCCCTCCTCCGGCACGGGCACTGAGTTTAGTGACGGCTGCTGCCCCCTCGACGGCTGTGGACACGCCTGTCTGCCTGGGCAGTGGCGAACCGAGACCATCACTCAAAGAAGTGATGAAGTCGCGTCGAGAGCGGCCCACCTTTTGCCGTCAGGCAGTACTCTCGGCCAGGCTGATCGAGAGGACGACACAACAGCCACCCCTGATAGTCAGAGAGTCCGTGCCGACGGCCATGAAGTCGGGCAGAGTCGGGCAGTCGACATGGTCAGGGAGTCACTAAGTAATCCGCCAATTACGGGCATTGGTCGCACTGGCAGCGACCTGTCCGCTGGCCGCACCATCTTGAGCTCCAGCCCCGGCCGCAGTTCTGTTCTCGGAGGCGGCGGCGGAAGTGGCGGCAGTATTGGAGGGAACTACCCCGTCCTGGGCGAACTGCGTGAACGCGAACGACGAAAGAGTGTCAAGTTTGCCGGGACGGACGACAGGGGATAAGAGTAGATGAAAGGGAGTTCGATGATAGAGCGGCATTGTTTTACGGCCAGTAGCGTTACGGAGCATCATGATTTGTATTGTATTGTATTGTTTGTATTTGTATTTGTATTTACTTGGCGGTAGCGAATGTACGATGAATCGACTTTGATGTCTTGATGACGGATCAGAATTGCCCGTTTGGGTGTCTTTTAGTGGCGTGCCTACTGTCAATTACAGGACAGGGCGTCGGCGCAGCATACAGGGCAACCGCTGTTGTGGAATCAATAGTGGCTTATCCTTGGTCTTGGGGCACTGACGACATTGCACCAAAGAAGCTACCCCGCCGAAATTTACAGATTTGTCATTCCGTTGGGCCAAAGAGCTAGGGGCGAATGGCAGCAAATAGCGATGGCGAATGCGCCAACAGAAGAAGGTGTGAGGGTTGTTTCGGCTTTTGCGCATCCCGGCCGATTGACTCGAACAACTTTGTTCGAATTGATCCCGCTCGACTCGACTTGACTTGATTTGATTTGACTTGACATATATATTCACGTCCCCATCTCCAACTGAGAGTCAATTGCAATCAACAGACATCAATCAACAGATATCAATCAACAGACATCCATCAACAGTCATCAATCAACAAGACTACTTCAAAGTCAACCAACAACTTTTCCACTACACCACAACCACACCTTCATGGGCTTCTCCATCTTTTCGTCTTTTGCCCGTCTTTCTGCTCCCTTTCGCGCGTCCGTCCGCATGTCTGCCGCTCCCACAACTTCTGCAGCTTCCGCTGCCGCCGCCGCACTGGCGTCCAGCGCCCCCGCCGGCGCCCAAAAAGCCACGGTGGCCGCCGGCTGCTTCTGGGGCGTCGAGCACGAGTACCGCAAACACTTTGAGGGCAAGGGTGTCTACGATGCGCGCGTCGGCTACATTGGCGGCGACGCCGCCAGTCCGAGCTACCGCGCCGTCTGCAGCGGCAGCACTGGCCACGCCGAGGCCACGCAGATCACCTTTGATCCCACGAAAGTGTCGTATCGCGAACTCCTCGAATTCTTCTACAAGATGCACGACCCGACGACACCGAACCAGCAGGGCAACGACCGCGGGTCGCAGTACCGCAGTGGCATCTTTTACCACGACGCCGAGCAGGAAAAGGTGGCGCGGGAGGTGACGGCGGCGGCCAACGAGCAGTGGTGGAAGGGCAAAATTGTCACCGAGATTCTTCCCGCGAAACAGTGGTGGGACGCCGAGGACTACCACCAGCTGTACCTGGTGAACAACCCGGACGGCTACGTGTGTGCGAGCCACTATGTGCGGTCGTTTCCAGAGTTGAAGTAGGCGTGCAAGGGTGCGTAGCAGTCAGATTAATCTGAGCGGGAGGATCATGGCAGGATATCACGGCCGGCGGATGGTCTAGATAGGATGTACATAGCGGAGAATCACATTTGCATTTCCATTTACAGAGTTGTTTGAATCAATATGATTTGAATTGAGATTGTTGTACAAGTTGACTGCTAGCTATGTATGTTATTTTCAGTCTTCTTCGTCTTCCACCTTCGACATTATTATCTGCCTCTCTGCGGGGTGTGGTCTACTTCCTCCGGTTCTGCTGCATCATCAGAATCTGCACCATGCGGATAAAAATGTTCAAAAAGTCCAGCTCCAGCGAAATGCTCTCATTCACAGGGTCGCGCTTGATGACGCCGCGCTCCGCCAGCCGCGCGTGGTGCAGCACCTTTTGCACATCATACAGCGTAAAACCGCCAAAGACGGCCAGGCCGCCCCAGAGCCACATGTTCTCGGTGAATGCCAGCGTGCGCACCGCCGTGGCGGGGATGATGAGCGGGGCCAGACCGGACGCCAGGACAATGGCGCAACCCGCCAGCAGCGGGCCGCCCAGGTACAGATATTTCTCCTGCTTAGCCGTAGCGCCGACAATCGAGATAGAACCCATCATAGCGACTGTGTACAGACCAGCACGGGCCAGCAGCGCACCAGGCGCGAACGCCATCAGCGGCGCAATAAAAGCCGCCTGCGTCGCATTAAAGGCCGTCCAAAGCGCATACTTGGGCAGGTAGTTGTCCGGGTCAATCGAGCGGGTGCCAATCATCGTGCCGAAACTCAGCGCGAGACCGCCAATGCCGACGGCCCAGGGGTTGGCCGTCATAATCCGAAACACGAAACCCGACTGGATCATGGCGCGCGCCGTGATGGCAATGATGCCGATGCCAAGACCGGTGTGAAGGAATGTGTTGTTCAGATATTCGCGCTCGTACAGCGGCATACCGCCGTCCTCGCGTGTCTCACGGTTAAACACCAAGTTGACGGCCATCAAAGTGCCGCCGAAAATGGCGCCGCCGACCAGCAGCTTGCGTAGCGGCGACGCCTGCGACACGGTCTGCTGGGTCTGCTGGTAGTACGACCGCGACGCGCCGGCCAGACGGGCCAGAAGGGAGGAGGCAGGAGTCGAAGAGTGGGTGGTCGACTTCTTCGTGGCGTTGGTAATGGTGGTCCGCGATGTGAAGAAGCTGTTCTTGACGGCCGACTGGTGGAATGCGCGCATGCCCATCAGCGTCGAGGGCGATGCTTTCGCAGCTTGCGGTGCCAGGCGCCGGAGCGCGGCCGGGCCCATGGCGGGTGGTAAGACGATCATGGTTGTTGTGATGAATCGATGTGTGGTGATGTCGCGGAGATGACGATTGATGGAATGAGTCGTGGGAAAAAAGAAAGCCAAAAGCTTTTAACAAGGCAAGAACAAAGTGGAGGCAAACACCGCAATGACGTGCAGTCAAAGCCCACGACCAGCAAAAGCGGGACACTTTCCACTTTCCGCTTTCCACGCTGCTTAACTCATCATTTCTTGTTCACGTGCCATTGGTCTGCGGGGTTAATACCCGGAATTAGTGTACGTCGGCATGTTTTGGTGGCTGTGTTCAGGCGAAAGTGTACTGAAGCCAGCAAAATACGAGTACAGGCCATTCAGGCACCAAACTCAAGCTGTCGCCGGCAATTTTTGCATCTTCTCTTACCTTCTGTCAAATACCACTTCTAGAACTGTCCACGACAACGCCAGGCACTGCCGCCGGGTCCTCTCGGCGAAGAGGTCCTGAGGGAGAGATCGTCGGCCTTTTTCACTGTCCGTCCATCGAGGCCATTCAGAGCGACACTTGTAAGCTCCGCGATGATGAGGTAACGGACACTGCAAAAGACAAAGAGGTGTTCAAAAATAAGGGAGACAATTGAGAGAAAGATGACAAAAGTTGAGAATGTGAAGAGAGCAAGACGAAAGTAAAATATCGAAGAGAGTCTTTTGAATCTGGTGTGTTTTGTATTTAGGGCGAAGAAAAAAAACAATAAAAAAACAATAAAAAAAAGAACACAACAAAATTATTCAATAAACCAAATCAAACCATAGTCTTCGAAAATTAAATAAATAAAATGCAATAAGAAGAAAGCAACAACACACATCACAGTCGCATCGTCGATGAGATCGTCAAAATTACTCGCGTGAATACGAATTACGACAATGGTCGACCACAACAAACAACCCAACAATCCAACGATCCCACGATCCCACGATGCTCAAATGAGGCTGACGACGTTGATGGGCGATCGGTGAGAACGGAAAGACAGGCGAGGAAATGCACAGAGACAAGAGAGAGAAAAAAGAGTACCACGCATCCTTCGCTTCAATCCTATTCGCAGCCCGTCAAGGCTGTCTTTTCTTGTGTTGTGCACCCTCTCTTCCTCTCAACTCCCGCAAGGCACAGGGCACCGGCAGCTGACGTGAAGGATTTCGCAGTCAAGGACAGAGAACGGAGAACTTGCTCGACTCGGTCAACACGGAATCCTTCAAAAGTGAAGAAGAGAAGACAGTGTCAACTGAAAGAAAACCAACGGGCAAGACCCTGCAAATCCTGTGTGAACCCTTGACCGAAATACTGCTGCATGTCCAGAGTCTGGCCCTCGAAAATGGGCTGTGAAGCGACTCAGTCGTGGAGTGGAAAACTCCGAAATCCTTCAACCACACATAATCCGCTGGGTGCATAAGGCCAGGGAAATGAAATGGCACAAATCCCGTCAAAATCCCATGAATGCGACCCCTTCTCATTCTGTTATTCTTCCACCCATTCACTTTTTTTCACGCGGCTCGTAGGATCGCAATCCTCAAGACGATCCTTACCATCCGAATTTTCGTCTTTTCCTTTTCCATCTTTTCATCCAGCCTCCTTTCCGACACTTTACGACGCACTTAGACAGGATGTGCGGGCGTGCAGACGTAGGCTTCTCATTTCGCCTTCAATGCGAGACGAGCAGACAAAATAGTCAGGCACATAGTCAGGCACAACAGTCAGAAGAGTGTCGCAGAAAAGGATGAGAAAAAAGGATCGCATCAGTTGAGATGTGCATCGTTCCTAGTGCATCGTTTAGTGTTCAGTGATTGTTCCTGGCGATTGTCCCTGTCAGACTTTTATTTCAAACAAGTTGACAATTGTGCATATTCAATTTATTCAAAACAATCCTTTGAGATGATTGAATAAACGAAAATAAAAAAGGAGGTACGTCGTAGAGATCTTTCTTTGTCTTTGCACGGTAACGTTTATCCACGCCACCTTCTCAACATCACGGCTCCTCTGGCCGACATCTTCCCCGGTGGAATCTGCAATCACATGAGAATGGGAATGAGAATGAACAAAAAGTGGCTGGTGGACTTGTCCAAGAAAAGGCGGAGAGACAAAATGCGCATATCCCATGAGATGGCCCAAAAGTGGCAAGGCCTTGCTGACGTCGCTGACGAAGAGAGAGCCAATAGACGGAAGGCGGCCCACCACGCGGGTGTGATGCGGAGGATGGAGAAGGATGCAAGTGAGGATGTACACGATATGTACAACGGGTTAGGATGGATGAGGTGGGACGGAGGATGGCGGAGAAAGGCTTACCAACAGGAACATAGGAAAGGCAGACGTAGAGACAGACGGAAAAACAAGACACAACAGACAAAAGACAATGGCCTTGTGGGTGAGTCTGTTCCTGCCTTGTCTTGTCGTACAAGTACACCCTCATGACAACCAAAGTGTCAGACAGACAAGACGGAATGCTCCGCGTAAGGCGAGTCGAACGGACGGCAGGGTACATGGTGACCGGGGTTGGGACGTCCATGGACCAGGCTGACGTTGTTGGCCATTGTCTTGTGTACGAAGTAGATTGATTTCCTGGCTGCCTTCCTGGCCCGCGGAGGATTTTATTTTCCTGATTGTCTTGTTTTCAACTATCTCTGATGAAAACATTTTGTTTGATTTTGTCTCTCCGATGAGGCCTCGCGAGCCCGTTAGCCTTGTAAGATATCTGCTCCCGAGGCTTCTTTTGTACACTTGTACGATATTATTGTTGACGACCGACGTTAAAGTTGGAAAAGAACAAAACAAAGGAAGACCACACGACCTTTTCATCCTCCATGACAGCCAAACGGATTGCAAAACGGCCCTCTACAGAATGAGACACGCCGATGCCGCAGCAAGGTCAACGGCGTCATGGACTGTACACTGTCAATCGGGCATATGACGGTGAACCTAGAACTTGAGCTGACATCAGCTTTGTTGCCTTTCATCATTAACCAAATTTCTTCTCGTTCTTGACTCTCATAAGTGTATTTTCACGAGTATTTGTTCATAATTTATCTTGATTGTCTTGCATTTTCTTGAAATGTTTTGTAGTCTGCTTCTCTTTTTTTAGAGTGACCTATCACGGTCAACACTGCTCTCGAGACATTTTGTCGAGAAATAACACATGCCGCTCGCAGCTCCCTTCAAATGTGAACCATGTGTTCGGCCTCGTCCGAACGAATTACGTTTACAGGAGAGTGCTCCTTCTAGGCAGCTCGCTGTAGGCCGTACGTTGTATCTGGAGGCTCAAAAGAGCACGTCGTATTCTTCTCAGCCTCTTTGTATTTTTCTGTTCTAGTGGAGCGAGCAGATATGTCTCTCATCTTATTACAGTCAATTTTGTATGTCTCTTCCCCGCCACCTCTTCAGCTGCGGGCTGCAGCTCATGGCGCCAGAAGACAACCTTTTGGTCTAGTGGATGTCACTGCTACAGGCACAGCCTCGAGTTCATAGACATAAAGGGAAGTATGTGAAGAGGAAGAGAAGAGAGAATTGACCGAAAAGGTAAAAGGCGTGAGGCGGTGATGTAGTGTTGCATTCGCGATGCTGCGTTGGGTTGGGGGTGAGATAGGAAAAGAGAGAAAAATGACAAAAGAGGAATTGGGTGGAAGACGTGGAAAGGGATGCAACTCAATATTGGCCAGACCTCACGGTCACCAGGCCTGTCCGGGTTAAGCCGCAGTGGATATCACTGACACCGACAGCGACTGACAAGGCTAGCGAGGCATTGCAAAGGAAGCAGAGGAATCCCAAGGGAGTCCAGAAATCCAGCAAAGTCCAGCCGGAAATGCAGAAATACGACTTGCTCGTCCGAATCTGGTGTGCAGACTGCACGGAAATGCACCCACTGCCACACAAAAGACCACATGCAATACTACCCTCCTTCTCGAGTGGGGCCCGTTAACCAATATGGGCCAGGCCGGCCAGGGATACATTTCCCATTTGACTCTCGACCTGCGTCTTTTCTGTGCGGCTTCTTCATGTATTTCTGCTTGTCTCGCCCTCTTGGATGTCTTACTTTTTCCCTGTGTCGTCTGCATGGCGATATCCCTTTCTGGCTAGCGTTCGCATGGCTCGCTCGCTGAAGAATGGGCTGATGCTAACTTTTGGAAGTGGTAGGCATCGAGACTGTTTATATGTGTACCTTTTGTTTAGACCTCCTTTCCTTTACTTTTATTCTTTTACCATTTTACCTCCCTTGCAGAGGCTCTTCCCACGCGAACCGTTAGTGCACAGCCCCTTGTAAATATTTGCATGTCATCCCGTCCAAATCCAGACAATGAGGCCTTAACCTCACAGAGGCTGGGGCTTCGTAGGGCAGGATGACAGGTGGCAGGGGGGCACGGACAGGGGACTCGAACCAGGGTACCCTGGAAAGCCACTGGGCTGTCAATTGTTAACGGACGGTTGGCAAGGCCAGGCCGTTGTTTGGACCAGGAACTCGGACTTTGACTTACACCAAATTCCGCACATCGTGAGCAACAGTTGTGAAATACTTTTCATTTGATTTTACTCCTTCAACATGTCGTCCACGTCAGCTCTAGAAAATACTTGCCTCATCAGAGCAAGTGTGTCTTCAGGAGAATTCGCGATTGGCTGTGCCATGTCTTTGTTTTGGCTCCTTTTTCCTATTCCCATATTCCCACATTCCGTCGTCCTCTTTCTGGCCCTCTTCTCTTCAGTGATCATCTCTTTTTCACGCGTGGCTTCATCGTGTCTTTCTTTTCTTTTGGCGAGACTCACATTCTTTGCTTGCTTTTTCCATCGACAAGTACAGTACGACATACTCCACAGCTCGTTCTGGGCACGTTCCTCTCCCTTGCCCTCTGTATGCCCTCCCTCCGCCAAGAACATCGCCCTATCGGCCATGTCGTCAGCGGCCTTCAGTCCCCACTGTCCGTGGTTCTCGCCTGTGGCTTTTCTTCTGTTCACACTTCACACCGTCACCATCGTCGCCATCCATTATCCTGCCGTCGTCGACCTGGTTGACGGCCTGGCCGTTCTCTGGCCCGCTCTCCATTCCCCACCTTGGCTGCTGTCTGTGCCATATCCCACACTTTGCTGTCACGTCGGCGTTCACTGATAGTTACAATACTGTTGAGTGCTTCCCCTCTTTTTTACGTTTACGTTGTGCGGTCTTTTTCACCGTTCTTTCCCTTCCTTTTTGCTTCTATTTCCGCTGTCACTGCGTATTCTCTGGGGTGGCTTGAGGCTGCGCAACCAATACTCCCAAAATGGACCAGAAAAAGATTGATACGAACAACGATGACATCGTCACGCCCCGTTTCTTCAGCTGTCTTTCCCCTCCTGGATGCTGTGGCTTGCCATTTGTCCTGTGGTATCCTCATATTGACTTAACTGTGAATAATGTCTCTCTTTCCACCCTTCATTCTGCATATTCATCCAAAGCGAGAAAACAGAGGCTTTGCCACCAGCAGTTTATGAACTACTCCGTACATTACATTTCTGCAGGTCCCTTTCTCGCTTTTCTCGCTTGAATGTGCTCTACTCTATCAGATGGGTACTTTACCTCGACAGAACTAACACGCATTGAGGAGGAAGAGAGCATGCATCCCCATCCCTCATTCATTTTCACTGCATCCACATTTACCATCCTCCCACTGCCCACTGCCACTGCGGCCCACTGCACCTGTTCCTTTTGCTCACCTACTACCGCCCCGGCCACTCACATGCGAGCAGGCTGTTGTCTGTCGTCCGTCTTCTTTTCTTCTGTCCTGCCTCCTCTGGGAACACCCAAGAATGCCGTCGGTGTCCTGTCCAACGCTTTTTGGCCCCAGTCGGTACTTTGTGTGGAGCACAAGTGGAGGTACCTCAACCGAGCTCCCTCAACCTCCCTGTCATCTCTTGTGAGTGCTCGCAGGACGACTACTCCTATGCAATATTGACGTCGTTCCTGCCACCAGGTATGTTATTCCCCCCTCGGTTGGGTCTTCTTCTAGGTTCTCTCTTTAAGTCTGGCCCTCGCCTGGCCTATCTGGTCTGGGCCGCTTGGGTCAGCCCTCCGCCGTGGACTTACACAACGAGACTACTCGACCCATCCATGGTCGGGCTTCTCTTCGAAGTATCTACTTTCTGTCTCAAGCCTCACCGCTTGCTTCTTATGTTCCTGAGCTAGCTTGCGTTAGCTCCTTTGGCTGCATTTTTATCTTTATTTTCGTCCATACTTTCTTTTTATTGATTTTGGGGGCGAGCATGTAAATACATTCGAGTACTGCGGCTTGTGGTTTACGGCTTCCTGTCAGCAGAGCCCGCATCCTTCGCCCCAGCTTTTAGTTTTCCTGCCCACCACGAGGAACATGCTCGCCTTCTCGTTTACTTCGTCTCTACCGGGGCCATGCTCCGCCGCTCCGCCCTTTTTTTCTTTTTTTTTCTGGTCTCCATCTATGACCATTGTGATGACGGGATATGTCTCTCCCTCGTTGCTTGGAAAGAAAGTCCCGTTGGGAGAAACGAGCTCTCATGCAGACGAAGCTTGTCGAGTAAGTCTAGCTTGGCGAGCCATCACCTCCCTTCCCGTCATGTATAAATCAAACGTTCTCGCCAGCTCTGGTCTATTGATTTTTCCATTCCTCTCCTCATTCTCATCTCCATCTCTCTCATCATACTAGACAATATATCTACTTGAAGCCACCCCCATAAATCAAACATCACCATCCTCTACCCATCTTCTCGTCTCTTCTCTCTTCCTACCTTTTTTCTCACTTATCCCACACCCACCTCCACACACAATCAAAATGAAGTTCTCTGCAGCCGTCCTTGCCCTCGCCTCTGCGGTGTCGGCCTCGCCCATTGCCAACGAGATCACCCGCATGCTCAATGCCCGCGGCGTCATCTCGGCTCCTACCGACTATGCCACCGTCGCCGTCAACGCCCACAACCTGCACCGTCTCAACCACTCCGCACCCGCCGTCTCATGGAACGCCGACCTAGCCAGCTACGCTGCTACGGTGGCTGCTACCTGCGTCTTTGCCCACGACCAGACCGTCGGCGGCGGCGGCTACGGTCAAAACATTGCCTCCTCGGGCTCGTCGGCCAACCTGGCCAATGCCAGCCCCAATACCTTCGTTAACAAGGCAGTCACCGACCAGTGGTACAATGGCGAGCTGCCCTTTTACCCCGTGGCGGGCTACGGCCAGTCCACGCCCGACCTCACCAATTTCTCGAAATGGGGCCACTTCTCGCAGGTCGTCTGGGTTGCCTCGACGTCGATCGGCTGTGCGTCGCACTACTGCGCGGCGGGCACCATTTTCCCGACGCTCAACTCGTGGTTCACCGTGTGCAACTACCAGGCGACGGGCAACGTGGCGACGCAGTACGGCAAGAACGTGCTGCCGCCGCTGGGCATGGTGACTGTGACTGTGTAAGGAATAGTCTGCTGAACTACTCTTTGCGTGTCATGGTGATGTTTGATGTTTCGACGTTTTTTTTCTTCTTATCTCCCCCCTTTTCTGTTCTTACTGTCTCTTTACTTTTTTGGGTTACATGACGGCGCCGGGAATGACCAATGACGGAACGGGATCGCATGCGTATATGTTTTAGACTCTTTTTCATGATCAATGGAATACTCTTACAAACAATACTTTAAAATAATTCTTGTGAATTTCATATGTGAATACTGGAACTAACAGACGTAGAGTCATAGTTTTGCAATAGCTGAGTGAGCGACGATGGTAACAAATACATGATAAGTGAACAGAGAGAAGACAGAGTGAACAATAAATAAGATGAATAATCAAAATAGTATGAATATGAAGCGGGCACAGTCGATGCGCCTCTGAACCAACCTGTCGTGTACAGTATTGGTTACTGCTTCGTTAATAAAATGAGATGGAAAGCACTAAGATAGAAGAAACGCCTCATAGCATCCCGAACAAGACCAGATAGAACCATAGCCATAACAGTGAAAACAATGAAATGCAAAGTGACATCAGAAGACAGAACACATAAACACAAGTAGAGGACGTCCAAAGACGTAAGGTGATTATAGACTTATCTACGCCATAGAGAGAATGGGATTGTCGTAGGTGTCGTAGGTAATTATGGCGGTGTTGCTGCCGCCGTTGTTGGCATTCGCGCCAACATTGATAATCAGGTTGCCCGCGCCGCCGCCGCCTTGCTGCAGTTTCGTATTGGCCGCATTGTCCGAGGTGGCCGTCCACCCGTTCTTGGGTCCCCAGGTAATGCGCTTGCCGTGCTCGCGCACCGTTTGTTGGAGGGCCTCCATAATGGGACAGTTCTTGCGCACGCTCTCGTATGCATCAAACTCGACCACCTCGACATTGGGCGTCTCTTGCAGGATGTCATTCAGCAAATCACGCGAAAAGGTCTCGTAGAACCCGGCCTTGCGGAAACCGTCGAGCCAGCTGACACTCGGGTCGAGCTGCACAAAGACGTTGAGTTTGCGTACATTGATGCAGTCCTTGAGTCCCAGTTTGCGGTTCACGACCCAGCACTTGGGCGGCTTGTTGAAACCGGGGCCCAGGCGCAGCTCCAAACTGGTCATGGCGTTTCGCTGCTCCTTTTTCAGGCGGGCCAGCAGCGGCCGCCGTGTCTTGAAGAAGCGGCCCGGGTAGGTGGGGAAGATGCGGAACGTGAAGCGACTGAAGTAGTAGTGAGACGCCTCGTGGTAAATGGTGCGGCAGGTGCGCAGCAGGAAAAGTTTGCGGAAAATCTTCTTGTAGTTGTCCGGCGTCAGGTCGGCCACGGGGTCGACGCCCTCGTAGTGGTAGCCGTAAATCTTGACGCGCAGCTCCGAAGGCAGGTCGAGAAAGCGGAACGGCTGGATCGGCTTCTCGGGTTCTTTTCCTTTGTCGTCAGCGGTGTCGACAGGGGTACCATCCGGTCCAGTAGTCGCCGTAGGGCCAGCAGCCGCCTCTCCGGGCGTCTCCACGATGCTCAGCTTGTGGATCGGGATGGTGCTGATATCAAACTTGGCTGGCTGCGCCACTTCGTCCTCGTCTTCCGAGACATAGGCAGATGGAAGGGCAGACGGCAGGGCCGAGCTGGACGGTGTCGTCAGGCTCGAAAAGACGGGTGTAGGTGCCGGCGAGACGGCAACAGGCCGGGACAGCCGCGGCCGGACCACCTGGGCCTTTTTCATGGTCGTTTTCTTGACCATGGCGGTGGGGAGGTGTGGGGTGTAGTAGTCGTTTGTTGAATTAGTCGTGGATATGCTTGGATGTCAATGCTGATAAATCAACGCTTGGTCGTGCTTCGTTTTGGATGCTCCGTCCACTTATCGCTCTGAATCTTGCTCGATCTCTTTAAAATGAGGAATGCTCTAGAGAGTGGCCCCATCGTTGAGGTTGCAAACAGTAGGCAAGTCGACGAATGGGCGGCCACCCTCTAGAATGCCGCATGCGCGCCGGCCATGGTGAAGGTTGAAGAGGAGAAGTAATGTAAGTGTGTTGTCAGTAGTTGGTGATTGTCGGTTGGTCGATGTCCTCGTGACCAGAAATGACCAAAAAGACCGGGAAAAAGGAGGCTGAGAGAGGATGTTGTAGACGAAGAATAAGAAACGAAAGAACAACGAAGAAGGATGACAGAAGAGATTTCGAGGCTGGCGGTCTGATGATTCAGTCGGATTTAAGGGCGCTGATACGGATGACGCGAGAGAGGTGGGAGGGGATGATAAATAAGTGAAAAGAAGAAGAGAATCGAATCTCGAAATGAGCACGAGAGACGAAGGCGGTAGAAATGGGGAAAGAGGAGAAAGAGGGGATCTTTCTAAATCGGGTGTTTCGTAGATTCAACCGATGCCGGGAGGGAAAGAACGTCGAGGCCTGGGGGCGTTGGTTTGCGGAGGCAAGGAAGGCGCAAGGCGTGAGTGAGTCTGAGTCTGGAAGGCGCGAGTCCAGCACCGCTGACGAGCCGCTCTTTGCAGTGATGGCAAAAGCGGGGAAGGCGAGGACAGCACTTGACTGGGCGGTTGCTCAGCAGTGGCAAGGCTCGGAAGCGGAGAAACCCATTCCGGGCTATGACGCTCCTCCCCTCATTGTTGTCCACTCTGCCACTGAGCCATGGACCTTGGCCCCAGCGGCCATCAGCGGGACAGTGGAATTGACAGGGGGGTCCAACAAGCCAATAAGCCAATAGGCGGCCACAGGCGAATACCGGGACATACCAGGGCCAAGAATCAATTTTTCTGTGTTTGGTCCACTGTAAGGCTACGCAGGACGCAAAGGAAAGAGAGGCACATCCCACCTTGAATTTTCAGGTGCAAGCATCGCGTGTTTTGAGAAGCACCTTTTGCGCCAATTCCACGACACAGACACAACAACACAGTGCACCATTGACAGGGCACCGCATGACGATCACGACCTGAGATCTTCCTTTCCTCTTCTCTTTCGTCGTTCGGGTTCATCGCCACCCCTCCTTATCCCTGATATCACCACATTTCTCATAACTTCACAATGCTCCTCAGAGCGGCTGCCCAGCGGCTCCGATCGCCGGCCATGGCACCGGCCGTGCAGCGATCAACGGCTGCCATTGCCAGAGTTGCCGTCGCCAACTCAACTTCTGCCACTTCTGCCACTCGTCCAGCCCTTTTCTCAACGACTGCCCTTCTCGCCCAGAACGGCCGCTTCACCCCTCCAAGCGACAAGAAGCCCGCACAATCTTCTTCTTCTTCCTCACCACAAAAGCCCAGCCCACAAGAAGACAAGTCACAACAGCCCGCCGAGTCTAGCGACGCCACCCCCGAAGAAACACCCAAGATCGACCTGTCGCAGCTGCCGGACCTGACACAGGGTATACCGTCGACACTGGAGCACGAGACCGCCAGCTCGTCGAACAAGGCCGCTGCCCTGGCCGCTCTGGAGGGTGAGGCAACCGCAAGTGAAGGTGGTGCTGGCGGCCCTGGTGGTCCTGGTGGACGTGAAAAGGGCGAGCTTCCCGCCTCGGCGTACGTCTCGTCGTCGGAAAAGCGCCGCCAAAAGGTGGCCAACTATATGTTTGCCGGCGCATTCGGTCTCGGTGTCTTGGGCACCATCTACGCGGGCCGCGACTGGGACGAGGAGGACGCCAAGCGACACCCGGACATTCCCAACGGCTGGGGATTCGGACTGTGGTGGAACCGCGTGTCGACGCGGACCAAGGAGCTGCTGTCGTACTACCACGAGCCTGCTTTCGAGAAGTTGCTTCCCGAGCCTGACCCAGTCTATGGCCGGCCCTACACTCTGTGCATTTCCTTGGAGGACATGTTGATTCACAGCGAGTGGACCCGTGAGCACGGCTGGCGCATCGCCAAACGCCCAGGAGCCGATTACTTCTTGCATTACCTGAGCCAGTACTACGAGCTGGTGCTGTTTACGACGCTGCCTTTTGCCATTGGCGAGCCCATGGTCCGCAAGCTGGACCCGTACCGCTTCATTGTCTACCCGTTGTTCCGCGAGGCCACCAAGTACAAGGACGGCGAGATTGTCAAAGATCTGTCATACCTCAACCGCGATTTGTCCAAGGTCATTATTATCGACAGCAACGCCGGCCACGTCCGCGCCCAGCCCGAAAACGCCATTGTCCTGCCGCCTTGGAAGGGCAACGCCAAGGACACGGACCTCGTGGCCCTCATTCCCTTTTTGGAGTACGTTTACACCATGCAGTACGGCGATGTCCGCAAGGTCTTGAAGAGTTTTGAGGGTAAAGACATTCCCACCGAGTTTGCCCGTCGCGAGGCCATTGCGCGTGCCGAGTTCGAGAAGCAGCTCGCCGCCCAGCGTCGCGGCCGGCCCAAGCAGGGCAGTGGCGGTGGTATTGGTGGTCTTGGTTCCTTGCTGGGTCTGAAGAGCAGCAACATGAGCGTCATGGTGCCTGCCGACGGCGAGCTCGGTATCGCCGAACAGCTGGCCCAGGGCAAGATGCTGCAGGACATTGCGCGCGAGCGGGGCCAAAAGACGTACGAGATGATGGAAAAGGAGATTCGCGAGAATGGCGAGAAGTGGCTCAAAGAAGAGGCCGCCATGCAAGAAAAGGTGCAGCAGGAGGCCATGCAGAACATGAAGCAGTCCTTTACCGGCTGGTTCGTGAGCCCCGAGCAGCAGGCCCAGCAGGCTGCCCAGCAGGCAGCCAAGGCCGCCGAGGCCAGCAAGTAGTCAACGCAGATAGTTGATATCCCTCTCCATTCCATCGTGGTTACCATTTCTATCTTTCCCTTTCTGCATCAAATGCAACTTTGTATATTCCACTCTCTTCTCATCTGGGGGCTTTCTTTTGATTTTATGTTTTCTGTTTTCTGCTTTCTTTTCTTCTGCTTTCTTCCTTTTCTCATGGAGTCAATGGGGGGAAGACCGCAGGCATGCATCTGGTGATAGAAAAAAATGGGAGAGGCAAGACTGTGACGGAAAAAGGGATGATAAAAGGGGACGATAATTTTATAAAATACACAACGAACAATAAAAATGAATAAAATAGTAAAATATCAATCATATATCTACATACTCCCAAGCAATCGAGGATGCCACCTAACCAAGTCTATAAAAGTGAAAGCTAGAATAGTATACAGTATTCCAATGCCGGTGCAAATGCAAATCAAACCCTAAAACAAACAGTCGTCTTCATATTAATGTGTCATACACCATACCCCCAATGCTGGGTCATCGTTTCGGGGTGCCGTTCGTCACTGGCACCTTGTCTGGACTTGCGACTGATGTCTTGACATCCACTGGTTTTGATGCCGTCACCTTCGACGCCTTCTTCTCAGCTCTTGCCTTTTTGGGCCACTTCATGCTCTTCCCCGTCAGCATCTCAAAGGCCCGCACGCCGTAAAAGACGAGCAGAAGGAGGACCGCAATCAGGTCGACGACGTGCACCGCCCACCACAGGTGCTGCCGACCAAACGCACAGGTCGCGTACTCGAACCGCCACTCCCAGGCATCCTCGTCAAACCAGACACTCAGCAGCCCCGCATTGCCCCCAAACTCGCCCATCATGCTGCGCACTGTAATCTCGCGCACACCAGGCAGGCCGTCTCTCTCTTTTCCGAGGAGTCCTTCTGTGCGAGCAGCGGCCCACGTCGCTGTCTCCCAGTGGCGGTCCTCGTCAGAAATCTTGTGCGACTGGTTGATATAGTGGAACGTGTCGCAACCCTCGTGGTCGTGGCCGTTCAAAATGACACCGCGGCGACCCTGCCCACCGCCGGGCGCATTGCGGTCGCCGTGCATGCCGAAAATGCCTTGCAGAAAACCTTCGCTGGCGTCCTCGCTCAACAAGTTCTGTTCCCTCAGTGTACCGTCGTCGTCGTGGAAAGCGAAATGGGGGGCGTCGACACAGACGCCTTCGGGCTTGTACAGCGGGATGTGAGTCAGGACAATGGTAAAGTGGCCTTTGAACTCGACGGCTGACGCGGTGTTGATGACAGCATTGATAAAGTTGTACGTTTGGTCCTGGATGTCGGAACTGAAGGCCGGCGTGTCCAAGTTCATGTCGTTTAAATTGATGATGCGCAGTTCGGGCACGAGGAGATGAGAGTCGGGGTTGGTCTCTTCGTCGTAGACCGCCGTGCGTGCATCGGCTGACAGTCGATCGACCGGCAGCTCGAACCGCAGCTCGTAATTGGCCTTGCCAAACTGGTGCTCGAACCGCTCCAGCCGCTCGGCGGTGATGTCGCCTGCATAGCCAATGTCGTGATTGCCGGCCACGTTGATGATGCGGCGGGTCCACGCGGCCATCATCTCCACTTCCGTTTCGTTGACGGCTTCGCCGTCAGTAGGAACGCCCAAATACCCCGACAGATCGTACTCGTCGCCCGGGAACATGGCCACGTCGTCGGGGATGCGCTCGCTTTCGGGAAAGACACGGTGCCAGAAGCGCGAGGCCCGCCGCTCAAACTCGTCGTCGTCGACCCACTGGCTGCCCAGCAGGTCGCCCAGCACCGAGACATGTGTTGGCCGTGTCCACCAGCGCATCAGCCGAGCAATGTGCGCCAGGTAAAAGTCGTTGCCGACCAGATCGATGCGCTTCCGCCCGGACTCGAACGTGTTGGGAATGTCCAAAAACCAGAAATCGACCACATCGTGCAGCGTCTGGCGGACTCGTTCACGGAGGCTGATGTTGGCAGTCGAGTCGTTGTTGTCGTCATCCTCATCGGGGATCGGCCGGAAGGTCACCAGTTTGTAGGCGTGCAACAAGTTCGGAAAGGACGTATCGCTATAGGCATTCGGAATGGACGTGTCGCCCTCGAGCTGCGGATCGCCGAGCGCGAGCATCCGGAACGGCGCAAACGGACGGGCACTCAAGCTGCTGTGACCGGGCAACAAGGCGTCGATACTCGGTGGGAGGTGCAGCCCCAGGGTCTTGAGGAAGGAAAAGTCGGCATTGTCTCGTGGTGTCTCTTGTGTTTCTGCTGGTTGTGAAGGCGATGGCGGCAGAGGAAAGGCGCATTGGCCAAAGACCGGGTATAGGTAGATGTAGACGGTCAGGGCGACCGCCACTGGTAGGAGGACACGCAACGCATTGCGGAGGAGGACGGTCGGCGTCGCGGCGAACATGTGATGGTCGAGGAGAGGAGGAGATGGGAAGGACGGTCGAGGAAAAGAAAAGAGACGAAAGAAAGAAAAGAAGAAAAGAAATGAACGGATCGTCACGCAGACATGGGTACGCTGGAGTTGAAGGGAGAAAACACCAAAAAGGCGAAGAAGACAAACAAAGGCAAAGCACTGGACGGACGAAACCGAAAAAAGACAAGATCTGGTGGTCGTTGTTGAATGTGGTTAGATTCGAGCTTCGATGCAGCCCCTTTCTCTTTTTTCGATGTTCTGCTTCAGGAGGTCTATTTTTCTATTTTTATTTGCGCCAACTTTAATCAATTTAAATGCAGAGACGCGCTTTAAGGCGCTCTGAACTTTGACAGGGCGTCGCGGTCCACTTTATTTTCGCCGGGCAGGGGTAGCTGTGCGCACTGTCGAATGCTCGAATGTGCTGTTTGCAGCCCGAAAGCTGGCCTGAAGCGGCACTTTCTAGTGGACTCGTAGCGGACTCGGCGTTGTCACACCGTCACCCCTGACGCACACGACTGCTGTTTTGCATGTGTCTCTCGTAAAGTGCTTTTGCGTGCATTTGCCTGCATTGACAGCTTTGTCCTCAAAGATCGACAGCACCTGCCATCATGTAGCCAGAGTGCCTGTGAACTCCTCTTTCTCATGCTCATGGTATCATTCTTTTGCTTCCCTGGTATCATTTCTACCCTCTTCTCGCGGTCACTCCTCCTCGTCCTCCTCTCCTAACTGCTCCTCTTCAAAGGTCGGAATCTCGACGTGAAACGAGGGTGTTCCGCCAATCAAATCGCCCGACTGGATCGTGAAAGCCAGTACCGAGTTCTCTCTCAGTCGCAGCGACGTCGGTGTCTCGCCATTGTCCGTGTTCAGCGGCTTCCACCCAACACTCAAATCGCGCGGGTTTCTCGGGACACCAAAGACCACGCGGGCGTCTCCTTCCCCTGCGGCCGGGAGGGGTGTCGTGTCGGGAAGCATGGCTGTCTCGGGCAGGCCGTGCGGGTAGCGCTCCCGCAGAGCATCGAGGAGCCGGTTGCCAATCGACGTGAACGTGGCCGAGCGGTCGACAAACAAAAAAGTCGTCACGGGGCCAGACTTGAAGCGCAGCGAGATGCCGTCGGTGGGAATGTCGGCGGCCTATTTGTGGTTAGTGAAAATCATAGAGAAGGCTGTTCATAGTCGTAGCACGCGGCTTACCATGATTGCGGTCGTCTGCGGCGTCTGTGGGTTGTGCGAAGATGTGTGCAAGAAGATGTCGTCACGGTACGAGCGGATGTCAAGTGCTAAAGCCGACTTTCACCACTCTGCCTGGCCTGGCCTGGCCTCCCCACCAAGGCTGACCAATCAGCAACGTTTCCACCGCTGTACCTGGAGCCTGCCGTGCCTACCATTTCTAGGCCCTGGACCAGCCCCAGCTTCGGTCAATTTTGCCCTAGTTTTAGCTATCAAGAGATTTTTGGCGATGCGCGATTCTTGACCCGCGAAGTCTACGATGTCGACCACGCCCGCCGTGCTTATTTCGAGCTTCACCCCGACTGCAGCATAGTCTGATACGCCAAACAATATTCAGTCGACACACACACTGACATGGCCTCACCGAGTGGGGGCAGCACGCCCATTGTCCATTCCATGGACCATTTGGTCTCAGACGCAGCCTCGACTCCCTCGACATCTCCCACACCCTCACCCACACGAGGCGGCGCCATTTTGACACCGGGCGAACAGGCAGCCATTGACGAATACTGGCGCCAGTCTCGGCTGTCCCTGCCCGACATTGTCCGCATCCCCTTGGCCGCCATGGCCTCGTTTACCGTCGGCATGGGCCTGGGCATTGCCCACGGCAGCACCATGGCCGGCATGCGTTTCCGGGCCGAGCATGCCCACAAGCTGCCGACTACAACAACGGGCTGGTACTTGTACCACAAGTCCAAAAACTACCACGTCGCCATCGGCGGCATCCGCGAAGGACTCAAGATGGGCGCCAAGGTCTCGGTGTGGACGACGGCCATGTTTGGCATTGAGACGCTGTTTGATCATTATCGGGGGGCGGCGGACGTGGCCAACACGGTGTTGGCATGTGTCACGGTGGCCGGGGGGTTTAGTTTGTGGAGTAAGTTCGCTGTCGAGCGAAGCGAGACGGTGACGGTGATGAGAGAAACGGTGTTAAATTGAGACACACAGCTAACGTGACAGACCGCCTACCCCTTGCAACAGCAGCACGGACAACCAAAACGGCCATCCTTGTGGGCTTTGCCTATGGTAGCCTGCAGGACCTGGCCGGCATCGCGCGGGGACGCCGGGTCAGCTATGTGGACTACCTACGGAGGAAGATGACAGGAGATCGAGCGAGCAGCGAGACGCCAGAGGGGACAGCGTTGCAACAGGCAGCACAAAAATCATAACGAGAACAAAACGAAATATACCCAAGAACTCAAGACTAGTCAAGTCAAGGACAGACGAACAGAATACCAAGTGAGGACGAGTGAGGACGAGAGGACGAGTGAGCGGGCAGCCTGGAGTGTTAGACACTCCAGCTACACCGATAGCCTATATCGATAGCCAATGCACTGTAGAATCCGAGAGCAGGCGCCCAAACGACGAGGCGACGTCGGACTCTCGACCCGCAGACTTCCCTAACCCCAGACTTCCCAACTCCCAGGTCGAGGCAGCCAGGATGAACACAAGCTATTCATTTAGATGCAACACAAACAACAAGAACAAAAACAACATTTCGGGCGCTGTGGCAAGCGCGGCATAGAAAGCGCGGCATGGTCTCGTATGGTTTCATCAGTTTGAGTTAGATGCACCTCCGTCTTATTGCGGTTTAACTCAGGCCAGAGCCTCCAGAACCAGTCAAACTCACAGACAACTACGGACAAATGACCGACGGGTAGACCATCAACACACTCGTCCACACTCGACCACATTCTCGAAGGAATGTGTTAATGTGTTGGCGGCAGCGTCAGTCCGCTAGCTCATCCGAGACAATGGCACTGCAATACAACAAACATGCTATCCTGGCTCTGCTATCCTATCGTGTGCTATCCAACTTTACTGTGGCTATCCTCTCAAATTATTCGACCCATTCGAACCACTCTCACTCTCTTACTGTCAACTATTACCACGTTGTGTTGTTCCACGCCTCGGTCGTCCATGTTGTTTCTGGCCGAATTCGCAATTGACTGACTCTCTGACGGCTTTCTTCGCTTTATTTCTAGACTCTCGTGTGTTTCTTTTTACTGTCTTTCCTTCTTCCACAGCTTCTCTTCGGCTTAGTTAAAGCCTATTTTGCGGGGACTCGAAGCACCTCGGAGGGCCACTGATCCATGGGAACCACTTGAGCCACGAGAACGGCCATTGAAGGCATTGTGAGGAATGGGGCTGCAGAAAGCAATGGGAACAGAGAAAGGAGCTCGAGGAGACTCGACCGCTGATGCGCTGCGATGGCGGCGGCTCATCATTGTTAGCGTCATGCCAAAAGCCCGAGGCCACTACCCGTTGCACACAATTGATCACTGCATTTTACTGTCTTCACCTTGCATTCACTACTGGCCACTCGGCTACCTGCGGCATTCGACCGCGCCCCCCTCACCCCCACACGTGATCGCTAACACTGAACATACCTGCCATTTGGGGGTACTTTGATGTTTTGGTGTAATCCAACTCCCACGCGTTTGATAAGGAAGCCACGCTTGACCACCGTCTAAACCGTCGAGTCGCCGTTAAACCGTCGAGATGCTGACGAAACGGGCAAGTGCTCGGGGCAGCACCCTCACTTTTGTAATGCCGTTGCAGTCTGCAGTTCAAGTGTCCGGCTGCTCTTGCCTCCTTTGCGATAGTCGGGGTTTTTTGAAGGCGATCCATGCAACGGACAGCCGCTCCTTCCCTGGACGGTCTCGTTCTTTCTCGTCTTTATTTATACGGACACTTTCCGTTTGTGGTGACTTGTGACTGCTCGTAGTTTCCTCCTCTCTTTCCTCTTCCTATTGTCATATTGTCCTTATTCTCCTGCCTATTTTGACACTTCATATCACCCCCCTTCCCCTTTCCGTGTGATCTATCTCGATCTTCCCTTGATCTATCTTATTTTCCAACCTTCTCCTCACTTTTGACTGTTCGACTCTTTGATCGACATCTTAATCAACGTCACTGAGACTTGCATCTTCCCACCCTCACTCATCTATCGCCTCCCTTGATTACTGTCAACAACCACCATCAGTTGTCTTTTCTCTCTTCTCGATTTTCCCTCTCACAGACACGCTTGACTTGTCAATTTTGTCTTGACAATATCGCAATCTCTTTTTTATCATTTTCATCTCACATCTCTCACATCTGCCACCTTTTACTGCGATTACCTGCAATGCTGCCGACCTTGACGCCGGCGGCTCGTCAATGCCTGCCACGGTGTAGTGTCGCCGGTATCTCCGTGATATCATCGTCTTCACCATCGGTTAACTCATTTTCCTCCTTCTCCTCCCTCGCAAACAACGCCGCTCCTCATGGCCGTGCTATCCACACATCCAAACAGAGGCCAAGCCCGCCCATGCCGGCCAACCAGTTCGTCGCCCTCGACAATGGTTCAACTGTTTTTGACGCCGCCACATCTGCAGCAGCATCCACAGTAGCAGCGCCTGCATCAACAACCGCCAGCAAGCCGTCTGCACTCTCTGTCCTCCCACTGTCGTCCGTTTTGCGGTCTTTAATGACTACGACCGTGTCTTCCTCGCCACTCTTGCTCGGCCCATCCATGGCCATTATGACCGCCCTCGCCCACAGCGCGAACCCCCTCCTCAACCCGGACCGCAACATTTTGCTGCGTTACCTCTTGAAGAAGACGTTTTACGCCCAGTTTTGTGCCGGCGAGAACGAGCGCGAGGTGCGGCAGACCATTGACGGCTTGAAAACTATCGGTTTTAGGGGTGTCATCTTGGGCTACGCCAAGGAGGTCGTCCTCAAGGACGAAGAGAAGAAGAACCTCGCCACCTTTGACGGCTCCGCTAGAAAAGAAGCCACGGCCAGCGAGATCAAGGCATGGGCCGAGGGCACCCTCGAGACGGTGCGGCTGACGGCGGCTGGTGACTTTGTGGCGCTCAAGTTCTCGGGTGCCGGTATCCAGGCCCTGCACGACCTGTCGGAACAGCTGCCGCCGTCGCCCGCGCTCGCCGACGCCATTGACCGCATCTGCCAGCTGGCCGTCGAGCGTAAAGTCAGACTCCTCTTTGACGCCGAGCAGCAGGCCGTCCAAGCCGGCATCGACGACTGGACCATGGCCTACATGCGCAAGTACAACACAGCCCAAAAAGCCATTATTTACGGCACGTACCAGGGCTACCTCAAGGCCACCGGCGCCATTTTGTCGCAGCACCTGCGCATGGCCCGTGAGGGCGGTTTCGCTCTCGGTGTCAAGCTCGTTCGCGGCGCCTACCTCGGCTCCGACCCGCGCCATTTAATTCATGATACAAAAGAGGACACCGACCGCGCCTACGACGGCATGACGACGGGTCTGCTGCAGCGGGAGTGGACGTTCCCCTTGGTGGCGGAGACACCCAACGAAGCCTTCCCCGTTGTCGGTCTGGTGGTGGCCTCGCACAACGCCGAGAGCGTTGTGCACGCCCAGTCCCTCCTCGCCTCGGGCGCGTGCAAGACGTCCGATGTGGCGTTTGGCCAGCTGCAGGGCATGGCCGACGAGATTAGCTGCAAGCTGGTCCTGGACGATAAGACGTGCCAGGCCCAGCCCGACAACAAGGTGGCCCCCATCCAGGCGTACAAGTATTTGGTGTGGGGCTCAACCGGCGAGTGCATGAAGTATCTGCTGCGGCGGGCGCACGAAAACCGGGATGCCGTGCAGCGGACCAAGAGCAGCCGAGATGCCATGATGGCCGAGCTGGTGCGGCGGTTCAAGGGTGTTTTCTCAAGGGCGTGAACGGAGGTGGAAGGTGTTTTCATATCATTGTCATTCTATTGCATGATGACCACAGTGTCTACCAGCGTTGATTTAGCAAAGCAGTCTAGTTTATATTTGCATTGAGTTCGTTGATTTTTCGTTGAAATATATCAGTAAACCATACCATTAATCATGCCGTAACTCCTGTCCGTACCAACGCCGTGAATGACACATAAAAAACCATGTTAAAGACGCGCTGCGACTACAATCCACGCAATGCCATCGCCCCCAGGACCAGTACTTCCGCCTCCTGCCGCTTGGCCGGTGTGTCCTCGTTGCCGGCTAGTGATGGGATACCATTCAGCTTATAGTACTTGCGCACACGGGCCAGATCGGTGCTTTCGGCGAGGGTGGCAGAGTCAGATAGCGGGACAGGTGTGCCTTGAACGTGCTCGGCCAGATGGGCCCAGACGGGCGACGGGTCGGCGCCGTCCAGCAAGATCTTGACGACGAGCACGTTATGCGTTTCTGCAGTGATGCCGTACCGGCGGTATGCTTCGGCGATCTGAACCAGTTAGCGAGCGAAGCGAGCGTCACAAAGACGAGTGAAAACGAAGACGAGCGCAGCGAGGAGTAAAAAAGAAGCTTACGTTCAGCGACGGACTCAACGACAGCACCGTCTCAGAGTGCACATTGGGCGTTTTGAGTGCCTTGGAGTTGTGTGCCAGGACGGCCTTGTAGACGGCCGCCAACAGGTGTGTGCGCGACACGACCGTCGCACAGTCGACGAGCGCATACTCAAAGTCGGCGTTGCGGGCGACGAGCTGGGACTGCAGGAAAGCCGCGTTGGCGACGTCAGTGAAGAGCGCTGCGTACACTGCATAGCCAGGTGGGAGGTGCTCAATGGCGACGGAAAAGTCGACGAGGTCCATGCTGAAGTACGGGTGTACGATGTGAGGATATGTGTGGTGGTGATGAGAAGTTGATCAGAGTGAGTCTGACAGTGGGGTGAAAATTTAAGGCTCGATGCCGCCTAAAGTGCGTTGGAGTGAGTGGCCCCACTACAGCCCCGGACGCCTATTTGTCCCTTTTACAGCATGTTAGTGGCGGCGACCACTGTAAGCTGCAAGTCTGGTTCACCACAAACATTGCGACAATTTCAACTGAAGACGCCTCAAAGTATCATGTTTCTGTACAAACATTGCCCTGTGCTTTAATATGTTTGTAATGCAATTTCTTGCTTGAGTTCATAGTTTATGAATTTTGCTAGTATTCTTGGATTTATTATCAAATTTAAGTGGGGGGTTTTTTTTTGTCAACAATTTAATTCTCAAAAAATTAAAGATAAAACATTGCATTCAGATATTCTCATCGAATCTATTGAAACTAATTTTTTATCATGTACAGACAGTACCTCACCATTACAGCTTGTCCTTCCCTGCACTCTCGGTGTCGGCGACGCGGAAGACATACTTGATGCCGTGGGCCTTGCCGTTGCGTAGGTTTTCGAGGGCCTGCTGCACACCGCCCAGACCGCCGGGCACGACCTCGTACGGGTGGCCCTTGAAGGTGCCCTCGGCCAGCACGCGGCCAAAGTAGCGTGAGTACACAAAGCCTAAATCCTTCAGGTCGCGGTGAACGCGGCCGACGGACGTCAAAACAAACTCAACCTTTTGGCTGATACGTTCATCATCCTTCCACGGGAGCACGAGCGAGACTTTGCCGCCCGGCTGCAGCACGGAGCTCACAATGTAGTTGCTGCTGCCCTCGCTAATGGCATTGACGACGTGGCGTACTTTACGGTCGCCGACAGCCTTTTTCAGGGCAGCCACGGCTGCCTCGTCGCCGCCGCGGTAGTCAACCACGACGTCACCCTTGGACTTATCCACCAAGGTCTCGACGAAGGCGCCCGACTGGCCGGCGACGGCAATAATGGGGTGGATGTTGCTGAGGCGAGCGAGCTGCACAGCAGCCGCGCCGACACCAGACGAGGCGCCGTACACAACCAGCGGTGTTTCATTGGGAGGACCGCCCTCGCTGTTGTCATTTAGACTCTTCCAGGGATCAGGCTTGTCGTTGGTCGCAGGGGTGCTCCACGGGTCGGGCAACTGCAAATCGTTGTACAGCGCCACAGCGGCCGTCAGGGCCACCAAAGGGATGGTCGATGCTTCCTCAAAGGACGTGGAGTCGGGAATGTGGAAGGTTGTGTGTGCCCACGCCAGCGCGTACTCGGCAAAACTGCCCGCAACCTCGCCAATCTCGTGGAACGCAGCCACGCGGTCGCCCTGCTTAAACTCCGTGACGCCATCGCCAACCTTGACGACGGTGCCGGCAATGTCGTCGCCCGAGTTCTGGGTGTTGTCGCGCCACTCGGGCAGTTTCCAGTCCTTGGGGTTGGAGCCGGAGACGACGACCTTGATCAAGACCTGGCCGGCGGCCGGGGTGGGCACAGGGACGTCGACGACCTTGACGACGGGGCCTGCAAGAAGAAAGGGTGGTTAGTCAAGAGTGGGGGTTGTTGATGGAGAAGAAAGCTTGAACCTACCCTTGGAGACTTGAGCTTCCTTCATTGTGGATGTGTTGGAAGAGTGTTGTTCAATAGGAGGAGGATTGAGTCGATGTGATTGATTCGATGTCGACATTGAAGTCAAGGCTGAAGCTGGCAGCCACCCACTCGTGGGCACGCCATGACTTTTATGCCGGGCCGCGTATGGTGGAAACACGGAAAAAGGAAAACACTATCGCGGGGAGGCAAAAGGGCAGAGCTTCAGCTTGGTGCAGGTCTTTGGTGCAAGTGTGTGGTTGATCGCGCCTTCCGGGAATTGTTTAAGCGTGTCTGGGGTCGAACGAGTAAGTGGTTATTGGCAAGTGCGATGAGGTAATGCACTAAACACACAGATGTCAATCGAGGATGGACACTCGTCCGCAACAGCATGGAGAATTGATAGAGAGCTAATTCAGACTCAATTAAGCTTCATTTACAACCACGGACTGGCGCACTTGTTGAAAATCCGCACACTCGTCTGCTTAACAATTTTGCAAGTACAAAACGGATCTAGCAATGAGAAAATGCAGTCGAGATTCCGCCGGCCGTTGGCGGACGAGACGAGCAAACAATGTGGATTTAGTCCGTATGGCCTACCGCCGCGGGAGTGGCTTGCTCTTTCCCTAAGGAAACGCAGCACGCCATGGCAACCAAGGCGGGGCTCTGCCATGTTCCGTCTTTCTCTGCAACACTGGAGAGGATGTCGTCAACCAGGTCCTTGATGGTGTCGAGGTCGATTGAGACTGAAAAGGCTGAACTCATTTGATTTATTAAGCAGACATTAATAATGCATCCCAAAGTCGCTCAGCTCGTGGAGATAACAGCCAAGCCGCGTCGGTGTTCCATCATTTGTTGGCGATTGTGATGTGGACTTCCAGGAACAAATAGCGGGGGACAGCGGGAAGGATCGCTGGAGCTGCAAACAGACTGGGGAGTTAGGTGGAGACTTTCCTCTTCTCTCATTGGCCAAAGCTCAACACCTCAACAAACATCAACACACGTCCAGATTTAGGAGGCATCACGACATCCACAATCAAGACAACGCTCGATCAAGAACACGACAAACGAGATATTAAAACAGTAAATTCGATTCGTCTATATACAATATGTTTCCCAGTTCCTCATCACCCACGCGTGTCTACAACTTCGGCGTCGATAGAACCCGCGTAACCTCTTCAGCACCGCGAATGCCAGACCGCAAGGCGCCGTCCATGTAGCCCTTCCACTCATACGCCGTCTCCGTGCCCACAAAGTGCACTTTGCCGTGGGCTGTGCGGAGGGCATTCTCGTACTGCGTCATGGCACCGGGAGGCGCGGCCGGGCACGGGCAGCCCTGGGCCCATTGGTCGTTTGACCACTCGTGCTCCTCAAAGCCGATAGGGGAGGGGATGCTCGAGGCAGGCAGACCAGCGCCCAAGGTGGCCTTGACCTGCTCGACGACAGCTTTAAAGCGAGCGTCCTTGGTCAGTTTGGAGTACGCTTTGCCCGCCTCGCCGGCGCAGAAGCACGTCAGGGAAAACTGTCCCTTGGCGTCAACACTCGAATCACGCGTCACCGACACGGGTCCGGCTTGGACAAACGACTGCAGCATGCCGCACAACCCAGACTCGCGCCACCAGGGCCGGTCGTAGCGGACAATCACCTTGTTGATGAAGCCGAGCTTGTTGAGGTTGGCCAAGGCGGCCTTGGCAGCCGGCAGCGGCGGCTCAAAATGGATCTCCTTGTACAAAGGAGTGGGCACGGACACGACGACGTGTTTGGCGACAAAATCACCGCGAGCCGACACGACACGAGCATTGCCGCCATCGGTTTGGGTGATGGACCGGACGGGCGAAGATAACAGCAAAGTGTCCTCTTTCAAGAGGGCAGCAAGGCCGATGGACAAACTCTGCGTGCCGCGCTCGAAACGAAGATATTGGCCACCATTTTTCTGATCCGACCGCATCTGCAACAAGCCACCACCACTCTTGCAGTAGTTGAGGAAAAAAAGGGCACTGCAGTCGCGCGGCTCCATGCCCAGCATCGCACGTGTCCACACCGTCGCCGAGGCCAGAGCGGTAGCGCCACCACCGACCGACTTGATCCACTGCTCAAACGTCATGGTGTCGAGGTGGCCGCCCGTGCGAACAGGGTCGCGAATGTCGAGGGCTTGGCACGCTGCCTCCGTTGCATCTCGCAAGGCAACCATGTCGTCGACACCACCTGCTATGGCCAGCCCTGCAGGCACCGACCCATAGGGAAACTGCGAGATGCTCGCATTCTGGTCTTGCTGCACAATATTGCCCGTTGTGTTCTGGACAACCAGCTTGAGACCCAGTGCTTGCGACAGGGCAAACACCTCGCTCTGGTTCGTGTCGTTGATCCATGCCGCGCCCCGGTCGACAAACTTGCCGTCCCCTGCCGTTTGCTCGACTGACCATGTCTTGCCGCCCACACGGTCGCGCGCTTCGACGACAGCCACCGAGAATCCGGACTTCTGCAGATCGTAGGCTGTCTTGAGACCCGACAAACCGGCACCGACGACCACGACGTCGACTTCCTTGGTCGGCTGCTGCGGAATGGCCACGTACGCCTCGACCTCAAACTTGAAGTGCGGCCGGGCCAGACATGGCACAGGCACTAACGTGGTGGCCGGCCTGTGGCCCTTGAGGAAGGCAACAAGTGGTTCGACGTGCTTGCGGTTTTGGGGATCGTAGTCGACAATGTAGTACACCAGCTTGATAATGTCCTTGACGGTGGCACCGGCTGCCTCGAGACACCGCTGCAGACTGGCGTACGCCACTGTCATTTGTTCCTGCACATCCTCTGGTATCCTCCCAAACTCGTCGACGCCCACCTGGCCGGATGTCATGATGATGCGCGAGCTTCCCATGACACTGGCGACGTGCGAGAATGTCGGCCGGCTGTCAAACAGCTGATGCGGGTCGCTGGTGACGACGACGTGCTTCATTGTGAGGGGAGGGGGCGTGGTGGTGATTTGTTGAAGAGATGTTACAGACAGTGTCTGTATGTGTCTGTCGAGAGTGTGAGTATCGTCTATCTCTGTTTGTTGCTTGTTCTTTCCTTTCTAGCTTTTATGAGCAAGGTCTCGTTCCAAGACGTCTTTCCAAGACGGCAGTTCTTTGCCTGGACATGCTGACTCCCATGTCACGCCATTGCTTCTGATCGTCCGTTTGGAGAATCTCATGGCCGAATGCCGTTGCTCGAGTGCGAGATGCGCTGCCGTGTTGCCGTCTGGGTGTACGGATGGATGCACACCTGCACACACCTGCACAACCGCGAAAATCGTGACCATTCGGAACTCGACTCGTTGCGAAATCGAGTTCCGAGTTGCAGGCAGTTGCAGGCAGTTGCGGACAGGGGGTCAGTCGTGCGCGACAGGCGCTAACGGACCGCTAAGAGTGCGGAGTCGATCCCCTGACAGGTCTTTATCTTTTAGTGCGTTTAGTGGTCGAGCTTGTCTAGGGGCTTTTTCAGAACCCCATTCAGAACTCCATTGGGAGACAATGTTTTGTCATATCTCACGCCGCATCACAGGCTGGGGAAGACGTGAAAACAAACGTCTGTTATCGTTAATCGTCACCGGGGGTCTTATCAGAAAGAAAAGTTTCATTTTCTGGCCCAGTTCAGGGTGATTGACAATCTCTTCGCATCCGACCTTGAACCGACTGTGATGTAAACAGGTTTTCATTTCAGCGTCTTCAGCGATCACAGCACTCTTCAGCATCCCCACTTGTTGCATCACCCCTCACTTCACAATGGCATACAGCACACCACCACCCAGCGCACACTCTTCACACTCCTCGTCCCTCTCACATTCTCTCTCCACCTCCGTCATGCGCTCACCCACCTCCCGTCGACAGCAGATGCACTCGTGCGATGTCTGCCGTCGCCGCAAAGTCCGCTGCGACTCCGTCAATGAGGCGCCGTGCAGTGCCTGCATGAAGGCCGCCGTCGAGTGTCGGTTTACAGTCGGATGGCGAAGGCAGAGGAGGCAGCCGAGAAGGCTGTCGTCAACAAGACTATCGGCGGAGACAAACGAGGTTGTCGACTCCTCAACAACACCAGTCGTCAGCCCTGCTCATACAGCCCGCACCTCGGGTTCATGCTCCTGCTCGCACAACCGACGCAGCGACAGCACCGACACCCATACGAGTCTCGCCGTCGAGGCACCCGACCCCGACAATGAAGCCGTCGCACCGCCCGAGTCGGAGGTGGCCCTGTCCATCAACATTGCCGAGAACGGTTTACTCAGATTCTTCCGCGACGGGCTGTCCTCGTCGACGTGGGGTGTCTTTGATATGCCGGACAATGTGCGCGTCACGTACATGGGCAATCATATTTCCAACATGACACACCTCATCAAGCTGGACCGGCCACGACCACAGTACCTCGTGTATCCCTATCCACAGATCAGGCCACCACTGTCCTGTCAACAGGCCCAGCTCCAAATGCGCGACCGCGAACAGGAGCCTACGAAAGAAGCCAATGCTGCATCGTCTGCGTCCTCGCCGTCCTTTACACCCAACTCATACCCAACCGCCGTTGTTAGGGATATCAACTCGTTCCCTGAGAAAGAAATCCGCGACGACTTTATCGACGCCTACTTTGACAAGGTCAATCCCTACTTCCCCGTCGTCGACGAGTCCGATTTCCGTGCCCGCTATGCCGACCCAGACAACCAGCCCGCTCTGGTTCTGCTGCACTCTGTCTTGCTGGTCGGCGCCCACGTCTCGTCCCACGCCAAAGCCGTCCACGCCCGCCACATTGTCAAGGCCGTTTTATTTAGGAGAGCAAAGTGCGTTTTCGACATGCGCCACGAGCACGACCGTCTGCACCTTGTGCAGGCCGCTTTGCTCTTTACATGGCACCTCCAGAACGGCGACACCGCCAGCTCAAACAGCTTTTATTGGCTGGGCGTCGCTTGTAGGATTGCCTACGGCATCGGCATGCACCGCGACCTCATGAAAGACCCCCTGGAACCAGGCCGCATGCCCATTCAGGACCGCCGGCTGTGGCGCCGCATCTGGTGGACTTTGTTCCAAGCCGAAGTCTTGTCCGCCCTCGAGCACGGCCGGCCCTCGGCCATCCGCCGCGAAGACTTTGACCAGGACCCGCTGTGCCTCGAGGACTTTCGGGAAGTGTCGGGCAGGATCAACCCAAAAGTCCATTTTGCATTTTGTCAAAGGCAAACCGAACTGTGCCAAATAGCCCTGGACGTCATCAACCTGAGCGCTCCAGGAGTGGCCAAGATGTTGAGGGGGAGCGACTTGCGGCGACGGACAGACGAGCTGAATGCACAGCTTGTCCGGTGGATGCTGACTTTGTCGTCGTCGTCTGGCAAAACGGACGCTTTTGGCGATGTTTACTTGAGGTTGAACTACCACACTCTCGTCATCCATCTCTACCGCCTCTCGCTGTCAGACGACAACGACCCCACCTCCTTTGACGACAACGCCCGACGCGTTGGAAGCAGTGCCAGTGGCGATATTGTCTCTTGTTTCGAGACACTCTACGAAAAGAACATGCTGGCCCAGTGCCCCTGCAATGCCGTCACCGCCATCACTGCGGCTGCCATCCAGATCGGCAAGGATGTACAGCACTCTCTGGGTGTGCTGGGTGGTGAGGACAACGGTACTTGCAATACTATGCTGGCCGTCAATGGTCTTTGTCTGCTGGACCGTGTCTGTGTCGCCGCTGAACACCTGTCTGTTTTCTGGCCCAATGTGGAGGGTGTCCGCAAAGTGTTTAGGAGTCTCTTTGAACGGTTCACCACGGCTCTGCACGGTATTCAGATGCAGCAGGAGCAGCAGCAAGCATTGCAGGGACATGCTGACGAGCATATGACGGCGACTGTTGGCGTCTGCCCCTCTGCGGCTGCCATCTCCACTACTTCCATGCTCGACGACAGTTTTGGTGGTGTAGACTGGACTGAAATTCTGGGTCTGACATGGCAGGTCGGGCATGGCCATCATCTACAGGATGCCAGTCAAACATGGGATGCATCACTCTTCGGTCTTGATTAGGAAGACCATATGATAATGATAATAAAAGCCAATTTAAACTATGTACACTCTATCTACGCCTTCACTCCATTGACAACGTCATCGACGACTTCCGTCACCGACAGCAGGTCCTCGTCCTGGTACGGCTGCTTGACAATCTGGACGCAGACGGGCTGGTTCTTCCACAGGTCGGGGTCATCTATGCTGTTAGTGGTGTTCTTTGAACGATGTTCTTTTCGATATCAATGTTGTCGAGAGTGACTCACAAATATCATGGTTCATCTTGTCAAACGGCGTGTTTGTCCGCGGCGTATACCTAACATCCTTGGGATCTGTCAAAGGATCAATCTTGAACTTGTTGAGCGGCAAAATGGTCGACGGGTAGTCCAAAATGTTCCACATGGAGAAATAGCCCCACCACACAGGGAACTCGTGCGGGAAACCAGCCGAGGGGGCACAGGGTGACAACAATGCGTCAATCGGTCTTCCCGTGCCCGTCTTGTCTCTTGTGGCCATCCACGCCTGGTTGAACTGCTTCCGGATCGCGCCCTGTCGCGTGTTGAGGGCATACACCTCGGGTGTTGTCAACTCTTTGATTTCGTACAGGTCCGTGTAAAACGAAAAGTTTTCAGTCAAGGGCTCGTTGCCGGCGGCCACTAGAGCCCGCGACTCCTTGGCGCCTGTCTGGAAGTACAATTTCCACTGGAGGAGTTAGTGGCCTAGCAACAAGGTTTTGTTTTATATCTCACAGAAGACTTACAGTCGTCTGCGCCACCTCCCACATGTCCATGGGCGGCGCAAATTCAACCACTTCGTGGCCCGCTGCTTTCAACGCGTGGACCGTCTCGTCTAGCGACCGCCGGATCGGTGGCTGCGGCCGAACCACGCCGTCGTCCCGCAGCACACCAAAGCACAGTTTGGCCGGTAGAAAGACATTCTCTTTCCAGGGAAAGGGCACACACGTCGGATCATAGCCAATGTACTCGTAGTGCTGCAGCAAAATCTTGGTCACCAGCCGCAGGTCCACGGCACTGTGGCATGTCGGGCCACAGCTGACTTTGATCGAGACTTGGCCGGGTGCTGATGTTGTGAGTCCACCCTTGGGGATGCGTTCAGAGCTTGGCCGGATGGCATACAGCCCGTTGAATGTCGCCGGCGCCCGGATGCTGCCGCCAATGTCCGTGGACGGACAAAATGGCGAGCCGTGCATGCCCACCAGCGCACCGTCACCACCGGACGAGCCGCCCGACGAGAAGCCCCGGTGGAACGGGTTCACCGTCCGGCCCCACAGGTTGCTCACCGTCTGCAGCATCATGCCCGTCTGGGGCATCGTCGTGCGTGCAAACGGGACGATTCCGGCGTTAAATAGTACCCGAAAAAGAGATGCATCCATGTCGGCTATATTGTCGTGCCATGCCACTGCCGCAAACGTCGCCGCCTTGTCCTTCATCATGAGCTGGTCCTTGATGGCGACGGGGAGGCCATGCAGTGGGCCCACGGTCTTTCCTGTTGTCTTGTAGAAGTGGTCGAGCACGGCGGCGCGCGTCATGGCCTCCTCGTAAAAGTAGTCTGTCAAGCAGTTGACCTGTAGCCCGCGTTAGCGGTCCCTCCACCACGATCATACTATTTTTTGACTCCGGGTGCACTCACACATTGATGCGCCACGGCGGCCCTGGCACAAAAGGCCTCGGTGAGTTCGACTGAAGTGAGCTCGCCGGCCTGCAGTCGCTTGACGAGTGCATCGGCCGTCTGTTCGGTCAGCTCCAGCTGCCGCTCTGTCAACAGGCCACACGACCTCGGGATGCCGGTGACGTCCGTGACAGAGGCATCCGGTGGTGATGGCAGGTGCCACTTCTCTGGGATGGCCTTGATCACCGCCGTCTGGCACTTTGATGCAATACTTTGCCAATCCATCGTGTGTGGTGTAGTTGATTTTGAATATCTGGTGTGTTTCTCTTTGTTTTTGTTGACCTCGTTCATGCAACACTGGCCAAAGCTCTTATCCACCCAGCCAAAGCTATGATATTGGATAATTATACAATGCGTTCATCACTTCTCCAACAGGATGTGGATAAGAAGACGGCCGGAGCATGACCGGTAACTGTCCGGGGTTGGGATCTGGATTGATGTGATTTGCTCCTGCGTGGTGTTTCTGGTGCTGCCGGAACTCGGAACTGGCCTCACCCACTGACACCGCTGTAGGATAGCGGCTTCATGCATCCCGTAGCTTCCGCCTAACGAAAAGCTAAGATAGAGGATTGAGCTTGATCGGATGTCTGTCAAGTGTCAGTGATAAGTGGACGAATCGAAAGGAAGTTGACAATTTAGATGCTCGGTATTCGTGAACACTTCGCTACGTCAATTTGTTTACTTGGATTGATGTGAGATGCGGAGTCGTCAAGCCGCTTTCCAAAAAGTGAGGGGAACCGATGAGGGGAACTGAGAGAAAACGAGGAAACAAGAAATGATCATCAAACGTCTGCAATCAAATGGAGCTATTACTAAATGAATATGCACGATGTCGAGAGGAGGAAGACGACTCGCATGCAGGCGAGGCAGATGAGCGAGGCCGTGCACAGGCACCCTGCTTGAGGCCTGGCATATGACGTGTCTGGGGAAGCTCAAAATCAAAGTTGAGAAAGAAGTACTGAAAAAGGGAACAAAACAAAACCCCTCTTTGCAACCAACAGGCAGTCTCCACTCAACATCAACTCGGAAGAGGCGTTCCCAGCCCGTCTAAGCGACCAAAACAGCCAAGCCACAACCAAGCAACAGCTAAGTATTCTCTGAGAATATCGGTGCCGTCCCATCCAGTTCCGGATGCCGACTGCCACGGAACAGGGACAGCAGATGCCAAGCCAGTCCCCTGATTGTTGCCGAATCGACAACTGATACTGTAGTAACAATAAGATAAATAAGATAAATAAGAGAAAGTCTGACAGAGATCAAACCGCATAGCTCACTTACATCTGTGAGCTCCGAAATAGGCAATCAATTCCCATCGAAAAAAGAAACCAACACACCCTTGTCCATCATGCCCTCCACTCAAGATCCGAACGCCCTCCCCTGGGACCCGCACAACGACATCTTCCCCGCGCGAGGCGAACTGCCACACATTACACACAGCGAGGTCAAAAAAGTTCCTGAAGGCGCTGCGTGGGTCTGGGGTTACGATGACCAGCTTGGCCGCCTCAACTTATTGACACCCGAGCGCGTGGCCACAGCCGCACGCGAGCAGATCCAAACGGGCCAATCCACACGAGTTGACTTACCCTTGGATGTGCCCAAGCATCCCAGCTGGCAACGCGAACCGTTTGTGCACCATGTCAAAGTGATTGTGGGCGAGGGTGGGATTGGACATGACGATACATATTCGCTGAATACACAGTCCGGCACGCAATGGGACGGTTTCCGGCATGTGTCGTCCGGGGACACGGGGCTCTTTTACAATGGCACAACGGCCAACGATATTCAACAGTCGACAGAGCCTGCGGGTATTCACCATTGGTCGACGAAAGCCCTGGCTGGCCGTGGCATTCTGCTCGACTACTGTGCTTATGCAGACAGCCAGGGCATCAAGTACGACTCGGCATCATCGCATGCCATTTCATACACCGACCTCGTGGCCTGTGGCAAGCATCAAGGCGTTGACATCCGGCCAGCCCACCAGGGCGGCGACATCCATCCCGGCGACTTTCTTTTTGTGAGGTCCGGCTTCACACAAGACTACTTTAACAGAACCGATGCAGAAAACGAGGCCATTGGCAACCGTTCGTCTCCGCAATGGGCCGGCGTCCTCCAGGAACCGGACATGATTGACTGGCTGCACGACTGTTATTTCGCCGCCGTGGCTGGCGATGCGCCTGCGTTTGAGGTCTGGCCCACGACCCAGTCGTACAAGCTGCATGAATATCTCTTGCCGCTCTGGGGCTGTCCCATTGGTGAGATGCTGGATCTTGAAGGAGTTGCTGCTCTCTGCAGGGAGCACAAGCGGTGGACGTTTTTTTTCTGTACAGCGCCTGCCAACTGTCCGGGAGGTGTCGGCAGCCATGTCAACGGAACGGCCATATTCTAGATTGTATCCAGTCATATTTTGTGCATTCAAATCCTCTGGTGCCCATCATCACCAACGATAACGTTGCCTGAACCAGTGCTGCAGCTTAGCGCTAGTCGTGCACTAACACCGCTCAACGAGCCGCTAAAGCCGCCGACTCGTGCTGACATGGGCTGCCGATTTGGGACGCATCATCTGCTGGAACACAGCGTCAACTGGTCGAGCCCTCTTCTCCTCTTCTCGGAACTCGACGAGTACCGAGCACCATCATGGCCGGTCTGACAGGAAGAACGGTATCTACACTATCTGACGTCGTATCCAATCAGTGTCCATCTGTATCACAATCAAGTATCAGTATCTCAAAAACTGCCCCAGGTATCTTGTATCTTGTCTTGTATCATGTCGATATCAGCGGTATCTTTCTTGCAGATCCGAGTCCCCGCTGCAGAGCAAATCCGTTGCACACTGCAACTCTACTGTTTCTCACTGCATACAGTCCTGTGTGCGTGCCTTGGTCCTGTTTCTCCCCCGCAGACTCGTGATACTGTCAACCAACAGTTCTATTCACAGCAGGCAATACCTGGAGTGATACGCTGGAAACGGAGCTGATCACAAGACGGACAACCGAGTCCAACTTATCTTGTAGGATTCCAGACAACCCAAACAGACGCCCATCAACCAACGCACGGTCAATCATTTCCAAGTTATAAACCGTGTGGCATCACGGTCTCTCGAACCCTCTTTTTCTCACCGCTCACCTCGTCCTCCATTCTCCATTCTCCATCCTTTTGGTCACTCCGTTGTCAACTTCTTTCTCCACAGCTCCCCCATCTCCAGCTTTTATAAGTTGGTCAGCCTCTCATTATTCACTCTGTCCTTCACACGCCACGCACCTCTCCCATCACGCTGATCCATCCGAGAAAATGGACGCCGAGTCCAGAGTCGTCAAGCTGCCGTTCCTTCGGCTGAACAAGTGAGTACAGTCACCATCCACTGTTGATGACCACCACTAACACATCCAGCCCCTTCATCCAAAACCTCTTGTCTGCAGCATGCCTTTTCTGCAACCCGGGTCTCTACCTGGCCGTTTCGCTGCTCGGCGCCGGTGGCGGCCGGCCCACGTCCACTACCATGGCCAACATTAGCAACGGCACGCTCTACGGCGTCTTTGTCTTTTCGGCCCTCATGGCCGGTACTGTTCTCAACACGCTGGGCCCGCGCTACACCATGATGTTTGGCATCACGGGCTATCCTGTGTATATTGGCTCCATGTGGTACTTTGACGCCCAAGGTCACCTGTGGTATCCCGTTTTTGCCGGCGCCTACCTGGGTCTCTGTGCCGGCTGTCTTTGGACTACGGCTGCGTACATGTCCAATGCCTATGCCGAAGAAAAAGACAAGGGACTGTGGCGAGCCATCCAGTGGACGGGTAATATTTCTGGTGCGGCTGTCGGTGCTTCTGTCGCGCTCGGTATCAGCTGGCACTCCACTGCCGCCTCGGTGCCTCACTCCGTCTACATTGTCTTTATCGTCATCCAGGTCGCCTCTGTCGGGTTTGCCTGTCTTCTTCTGCCGTCAAACCAGCTGCGTCGTGCCGACGGTACTGCCCTTGCCGCCTTTGAGCACCTTACCGCCTGGGAGTCGCTCAAGATTACCGGCTCGCTGTTCAAGGACTGGCGCATCCTGATCATGATCCCGACTTTCTTTGCCGGCGAGATGTTCTTCCCCCTCCAGGCATCGATGAACGCCTACGCTTTCAACTTGCGCACCCGCACGCTCAACTCGCTGCTCAACAACCTGATCCAGATTCCTGTGACGCTGGGTGTCGGCCTGTTGTTGGACACGGAGCGCCTCGGCAGCCGCCAGCGCCGTGCGTTCTATGGCATCACGTTTGACGCCATCTGGATTACCGGTGCCTACATTGCTCAGACCGCCTGGCTCGCCTCGTGGAAGTTTGACCGCTCAGTGTCGGGCCCCTCCATTGACTGCACCGATAAGGCCTATGCTGGTGCCGTCGTCATCTACATGTTTTACGCCGCTCAGTACGGCGTCTTCCAGAATGTTGTTTTATATGTCCTGGGCTCGCTGACGAATGAGCCTCGCAAGCTCGCGGCCATGGGCGGTTTCTTTGTGGCTTGGCTCAGTGCCGGCACCGCCGTCTCGTTTGGTGTCGACGCCACCGTCCAGCCCTACGAAAACGAGAACGCCGCCTACTTTGCCCTCACCACCATCTGCTGGCCCATTTTGTATTTCGTTGCCTGGAAGTGCATCAAGCCCACCAACTACGACCGCGAGGACAGTGTCATTGTGCCCATCCACGTGCGCCAGGAACTGCACCTCGACGGCGAGAAGACGGGACCGCTCGAGGGTGTGGAGGTGCCGGGTTCGGAGCCGGCCCAGCCCGTCAACGAGAAGGTGGAGTAGGGAAGGCAGTAACAGTTCAGTATCTACTTCACAGACAAGTAAATCAAGTAGATAGCAGCTATGAGTACACAATCAAACAATAATTTAAACATATATTGGGATTCTATTTGTATAAACAAGTTCATGCCTTGCCCACAAGATCACCAGTCGGTAGACACAACTCATCACTTAGACGGCAGATATCGCTCGCCAAGCCCTGTTCGTGGAGAGGGTCCCATGTGGCATAGCTGCGCTTAGTTAGCGAAGACACACCCTCACCGCCGTCGACATCAAACATCATGAACTTGGGGTCAGCGTCAGAAAACTCGGGCCAGGGTGCCTCTCCGTTGGCAAACGACACCCGTACAGCCACCATCCGGTCAGACACGACCTGTTGTGCTGGTGGCAGCGTGTGCCGCAAAAAGGCCGCCCCAAGCATTGTCGTATGGCGAGGGAACGTTGAAGTGGTACGCATAGAGAGACGCCTTGTCACTGGCTGGGACAGCCTTCTCGGCAAAGTAGATGGACAGAGAAAAGATGCCGTCTGTCGTCAGTCGCTCCAGTGCCCAGAACAGGTCTTGGGGTGGCATGTCTTTCTAAATGTCGTATGCAGCGGTCACCTTGTCTGCCTTCTCTTTCCCTAAAAAGGACTGCATCTTGGCTACCGCCAGCGACGGGTCTGGTGTCGACAGGTCTTGCCTGGCCGCCATGGGCGTCGTGCACAGATTCTCCCACGACTTGTTCCAGATGATGCACTTGTTCTTGGCATCGCCCATCATCAGACGCGGGCACCATTCTGGAGTGACAAATGGTTTCGTGTAGTCGTCGTACGTCGGCATGGGACCGCCCACCAACACGCCGTCGTCGCACAGTGGCATCGTCACGACGGCGATCAAGAAGACTTCCTGCATGGCCGACGTCAACTTGTCGATGGGAACAGCTGTCAACTGCTTTACACGTTCTGCCGAAGACACGCCTTGGAGTGGAACATCACATGCTTTCAGCATCTTCTCAAACAGAACCTAAAACTCGTCCACTGATAGGATGCCGCACGTCCGCAGAAGACCCGACTGCAGGATTGCACTCGAAAGAAGTTTCTCGCTGCGCAGTAGGTGTGCATGGGTCGACACACCGTCAGCACTCTGCCAGAACAACGTCACCTGAGAAGCATCACCGCCAAAAGCACCAATGTGCTGTTGCACCCACCGTAGGGCCAGGACTTGGCCCCACACGCCGTAGTTGCCGACACCCTCTTCGTTGTGTTCTTTGGCATTTGTGTCACGCAAGTCCGTGCCGGCCAAGAAGTCAAGCACGCCCAATGCGTAGTTGACCGTCACAACAATCGTCGCCTTCTAGAGCTGTGCAGAAGAGGATGCCAGCAAGCGGCCATCATAGACAGGGGCTGCTGCCGTTACATAAGTGAATACGCCGCCGTGAAGGAAGGCCATCACAGGCAGTTTTGTCTTCGCGTCTGTTGTCGGCAGGCGGGGAACGCTGATGTTGAGGTTCAGACACTTGAACTCGTCGGTTCCCGGCACCTCGAGCCACGGCCGGGCTAGACTCAGAACGGGGTAAAAGTCGCGCGGTGGTTGCGGGCAGTACGATCCGAGCTTGGTGCCGTCGTGGTGAGCTGCTTCCCAACTTGTCGTCGGCACGGACCGCCGGAACCGGCCCGGCCCGGCACTTCTGCATACGGAATGTCCAGGTATTGGCACGTCTCGCCGTTGTGAGACACACCGGTCACGGCGCTGAGGTCGGGCACCTCAAGCTTGACCTCTCCGAGACGGGGTGTCTCGTCGGATTTCATGGTGTGTTGTAATGGGAGAGGTGTTTGTTGGTGAGGGGTTGTGTTGCAACCGCTGTTTTTTCGAAAGAAGCTACTCTAATTTCGAAATCATAACTTCAGGGTCGCCATCTTATCGTCTTGTTCTTATTTACTCGACACGGCTGCATATTATCGTAGCTCTCCTGATATTGCCGGCCGGCGCTATTGGTTAATATAAATAGCGTCGGGTTTGAATTCAAAGCCGATGGGCTGTTAGCGCGGTCGGACGACCCTCTGTACGGTTGACCAAACGTAGACTGTGCCAAAACACTTTTCAGGTCGCATTTTTGTCACTAGATGCACACCACCCCCGGGAGGCGTATGGTGGATAAAAAA